>CM063508.1:190166295-190168795 GCA_032207245.1 Pardosa pseudoannulata
TTGTACTAAAAATGTGTTTTCGGGATCATTCAACGCTCTGCTTTTGTCGGAAAAACATATATTTTCACCATCTTGTAAATAAATGTCATTGTATGTGGGTATGGGACGTGGAGAGAAGTTTAACACGTTTCATATGTATATATGCAATAATATCAATATCTGAGCCCCCAATGTTTATCCAAAAGTATTCTTTTTCACCATTTATTATTCTAAATCTTAATTTCTCCTCTTTATATCAATCCTATTTTCTCAGCCATCGAATTCGAATGAGAAATTTTTCATTCCTTCAGCCGAAATCCGAAATTCTTTCTCTGATTCTCAAAGCTAAAAATGATATTTCTGGCATTTTAATAAGAAAATACGAGGCGCTTCCAGAAAGCAAGTTTTCCTATTTAAAAGAGAAATAGAACTCACACTTTCACGGACATATTTATTGGTAACAAGTACAGCCACGTTTCAGTTATTTTTCAACATAGCCACCACCAGAATGGAGACGCTTGTCGTATTGTGGGATCCACTTTGGTATCCCTCTGTCGTAGAACTCTGCCGCATGTGAATGGAACCAGTCTTCCCGTCCCAAAACACCGTGCACATACCTTTCCCTACCGACAGCGTCTGTTTGAATTTTGTCCTGACCGAAGATCCACTATGATGCCAGTGCATGGACTGCTCCTTGGTTTCCAGGGTAAATCCAGTCTCGTTGCCCGTGACGATCCTGCCGAGGAACTCGTCGCCCTCGTCGCAATAACGTTGCAGAAATGTCAGTGCTGCTCCTAAGCGTCGAATTTTGTGTTCGGGTGTCCGTTTCGGCTCATAGACCTGACAGAGTTGACGATGAATTTCAATGGGCGCAATGCTTCGTGCATTCAAGATCGCCGACCGAACCTTGCAGGTGGCGTCAGAAGGAATGAGAGTTTCCATTTCGGACCACTGCTACCCCGCTACTGGCACGAATCGGTACTTGTCCAGCCGGCATAGGATTAATACGTCATAGATCTGTTAGCAATTGACGCGGCTAATTACGTTTACTTTAAAGGGGAAAACATCGGGAAACTTACTTTTTGGATGAGCGTCGTACTAACTTTCCCAGGAAAATCTGTAACGACCAGCAATGGTAGTCATCGTCATTGGCAAGTGTCTATAGTCAAAAGTCACGCTCTTTAAGAAAATAGTTGTTGTTAAACCAGACTCTCACCCCACACGTTTCTCGCTTCTTTCTCGCTCGAGGTTGGCATTACGAGCACAATCAGACACTGTGCGGTTCAGATTTTCTCTTGTCTTTTTCTCCTAATTTGGGTGAGATTACGT
Organism: Pardosa pseudoannulata; assembly: GCA_032207245.1. Classification (NCBI taxonomy): domain Eukaryota; kingdom Metazoa; phylum Arthropoda; class Arachnida; order Araneae; family Lycosidae; genus Pardosa; species Pardosa pseudoannulata. The sequence goes on from CM063508.1 coordinate 190,167,604, forward strand.
TCGGTCACGATGAGTGATGTATTTATAAGAAATACTGAGGGACAATTCTAAGGGGTTTTCCCATAAAATGTACTCCGGTTTGCCAATCATTTCATATATAAAATACATGAACCTTACGCGGAACCCCTAGTATTTACTTCCTACGCATGCTTGGTCCTCAGATTGTCTCTCCACTGAAGGGATGACATCCTTGCCCACACCGGAAGTCGAGCTTCGAACCTGTGTCACTCCAACTCCACTGGGCTTTCTTGTTGTGCAATAATTATTTAAACGTAAAATATTTTCCATGGATTAAAATTTAAAAAATTATCCTAAATTGTGAAATTAAAATAAAATGTAAATTTTAAAAATAAGCATATATGATTAAGAATGCTTGTAAAATTATAAAGGATGTAAAATTTATAAATATAGACACAAAATATTAACATTTAAGGGTGGTTAATTACTTACATTTTCGAGGGTAGATCTCCTTGTAAATCTATAAAAATATTTCCAAAATAGAAAAATGGATGCAAATTCGAATCTTCCTCTCAAACATAAAAGAACATGAGTTTTCTTTCAAACAAAATTTTGCCACAGTTTATAAAAGGTATTATCCGCTTGCCTGATTATCCCGAGTTATCGCATATATTACAGTTCATTATTATCCCGAGAAAACTCGGGCGAATAAGAATTTCTCTTAGGATTTGTTTTGTTACGGTTTTACTCGGCCTGGAAGAAATGAAAAGAAATATTCAGCTTTGATAGGTAGTTTGCCAAGTTTTGTTGGCTTCGCTGTCCTTTCGGCGGAACTGTTCAAGTGTTTTAGCCTGATTAGAAAACTTATTTTTCGAATTTTCTTCCACATCTGGAAGACCCAGTATGAGTCCTTTACCACTCAGGATAACCTCCAGGCATTTTCCAGATGTTCTTCCTGCTGCGGAAAAAAGGATCAAATCCACTGTTCAAAGACACTGTACTCTGTGCTTTCGTAAAACAGATTTCGAAGGTAGGCCAATAACAAAAGAGACCAGATATCACTGTTGAGGTATCATTTGGGTTGTCCCTTGCTTCAAAAACTATCCTACAAATACAAAAATTTAACTTTTTCCCATTTGCATGAGATAACTTGGGATAGTAAGCTAATGTTAATATTAAATGCTTAAAAGCATTTAATAAAAACATTAATAAAAAATTTAAAAAAAAAATTGTA
>CM063508.1:190173795-190200072 GCA_032207245.1 Pardosa pseudoannulata
TATATATATATATATATATATATATACATTCATATACATATACATGTTGTTGTTGTGTCTGATGACATTTGTATAGTGCAACGAAGCCGGATCGTTACTCGTATTAAGACAAAGGGGTGCTCCATTCGTTTTAACGAGCGGGTGAAAGGCCGAGTTATTTTTAAGTGGTTCTTCGTCATTTTGAAGCGAGCAGAAGACCCATAGGCCTGTTCTGCCAACCCTAGGGGTATCGAAGGAGAAGCTGGAGGACATTTGTTGCAGGAACCTATTTTATGTGCCCCAAAGATTGAGGATCTTATGCCGGCTCGTCATCCGAACCCGAAACCTTACCAGAGAGTTGCCTTTGACGACGGAACTGCCGTGGTTCTACATACATATATATACACACACAGACACACACATATATATATATATATATATATATATATATATATATATATATATATATATATATATATATATATATATATATATATATAAACACATGAATCAGCGTTGTCAACAGTTAGAAGGGAAGTTTGACCATTTGGGATATCTCAAAAATGTGGTCAGTGGACAAAAAATTAGCATTTATATCAGAGTAAAGCTTGGGATAAATTTTAAGTGTGTGAACTTTCAATAAGATAGCATAGGGTTTGGAAAATAGATACGAAAGAGGGAGGAGGTAAAATCGAAAATTGTAGACAGATAGGTGAGGTGTAATTTATTTTGATATGTTACATATATGTATTATATATGTACATATAAGTATATAATATGTATCTATGTTTTTCTGCGGAGCCCGCTTTGTTATCGCGGGGATATCCCTGTCTGAAGAGATTAGGGTGTCACGTTTTGTTTGGCAAATCCTTTAATGATCCCTTTAAATTTTAGGTATTAGTGTGTGCGCGCGTGTCATGCACGGCTTGACACCCAGACCTTCGCTACCCGGAACGGCGGCCGACGAATCAGAGATGAGTTCCTCCGCTCTGTAGTCAGCTATAAAAAGTCACCACCTCGGCTCACCTAACATCACTGCATCAGCATCTGCTTCCTGCAGCTTCACTCTCTCTTGGATTACCCACCAAAAAGGTACGCGGGAATTTCACTTATTTACTCTCCTCGGGAATTAAATAACATTCGTTCGATTTTTGTTCCAAAATTTTTTTAAAAATTTTTGAGGTATCATTAGCTATCTGTAAAATATTTCAAACTCTAATTAACGTATGAATTTTAATTTTATATGAAATGGATGAAGAATGTATGCTCTATTCAAAGAAGTAATCGAATTATAAATTAAACGTCAAAAAATATATTTAAAATTATTCAAAATTAAAAAACATTAAAATCACATTTTTTAATTTCATATTAATCAAAAAGATATTGAAATTATTTAAATTTCAGCAAAATATTAATTTGCTCTTTAGATAATAAACATATATTCAAACACAGAAAATTTCGAGTAGATCGATGGAAAAGAATTTTTTTAACTTCACAGATAGTGGTGAAAATAGTAGTTTTGAGAAAAAAGGCTCTTTAGTTACAGATCAGATCTCATATATACGTCAAAAAGTCCAGCATATACCATAGATCTAAACGTTGTTTTGTCTAGAACTTGAGTTTTGTCTAGATTTAGAACTTGTCTAGATTTTTGATTAAAATGTAAAAAAAGTTTTTGAGGTATCATTTTGCTATTCGTAAAGTATTTAAAATTCTAATTAACTTTTAAATTTTAATTTTACATGAAATGGATGAGAAATGTATGCTCTATTGAAAGAATTAATCGCATTATAAATTTAACGTCAATAGATATTGTTTTAATTATTCAAAATTAAAAAACATTACAATCCCAATTTTTTAATTTCATATCAATAAAAAAGATATTGAAATTAGTAAAATTTCCACAAAATATTAATTTGTTCTATAGATAATAAGAATGTATTCAAACATGGAAAATTTCGAGCAGATTGGTGGAATAGAACTTTTTTAACTTCACGGATAATGGTGAAAATGATAGTTTTGAGAAAAAAAAAGCTAGTTTACAGATCAGATGTTATATCTACGCCAACAAGATCCGCATATGACATAGGTCTAACCGTTGGTTTTTCTAGAACTTGAGATCGACTGAGAATTTTTAAAAGCGGTATTTTGTAATATGTTCAGAAACAAATGAAGATAAAAAGATTTATATATAATTTTTTGATTTTTTAAGCACTTTAAACACCCCTTAACTTTTTAAAAAGTATCAAAAATAGGACACCACGAAAATAAACTTTTAGAAAAGTTAAAATATTGCTTAAAAATTGAATTTTTAATACGATATATGCTAAATGAAATAAAGAACAACATAAAAAGTATTTAGAGTTTTTTTTAGGTCTATAATGTGAAATTTCGAAATCAGTACGAGCAATTTCTTTTTTATTTAAAGTGCCCTCGAGGTAAAAAACACCAATTTCAGTCAAATTCATTTAAAGTTTTTTATAGTTCTTTAAAAACCACGATATTAGGTGAAATAATTGTATAAAGTTTTTAAAGATTCCACTTCGAATGTTTCAAAACGGATTTGTTTTAATCGGTTTAGAAATGTCCAGAAATATTAAAAATGTAGAAATCAAAAAATAGAACTCTTGAAAGTTTACAGTTAATGTGTTCTCTTCATCATAATTAAGTATTTTAGAAAGGTAAAAAGTTAGAAAAAGTGAAAATTCAGATAAAATTAGATAATTAACATTTCCCGTTTCTTAGCCACAGTAACTTTCGATAGCCTGGGCCCCAAAATAGTCGAAGGGGGAAAATTCCCTTCCCCTTAGGCGCGTGTCAGGCTGCCTTTCAACAGGTTGTCTTAAAATATGTTGAGAAACACTACTGTTTGCTGGATAACGTGAAATATTTCAAACAAATGACATTTTGCATGCAGGATAATAGTATAGATGTTACCAGAATCGAATGATTTCCGCATTTCCTTCTGAGAGATCCAAACTACTTCTTGGATCTAAACCTCCTTAGGGCTGACATTTCTAACCACGCGACATAATATAAAAGACTTTTCAAGCGGAAAAGCGTGCAATCAGGGGCATGCGTGCAAAGACACACAAATGAAAAGATAATTTTTCAGAAAAGCTAATTTCATTTCTGAATGGTGCTTTCGAACGAACAGGTCCCTTAACCAGATCCTAGAAGATAAGTATGCATTATTCTTTTACATTTTATATTTAAGAGCCATTGTACTTCAGTTTTTGACAAAATTTTTATACGTAATTCTGTTACACAAAACATATAAAGTACAATGATCTGTTAGAACAGAAATTTTGATTAAAGTAAGAAACTGTTCGATAAAATTTATGTCGTTCAACTAAATTCTTTAAACGTGTTCCCAGTACACACCACACTAAACTGTTGCTTTTATTTTATTTTTAGGATGTGTATAGAAACAAAACGGATTACAGATTTTTCACTTATGTTTAATATTATTTACCTACGACTATCATTGAAAATTATACAATATTTTGAACGATTCTTACATAAAATTAATGCAACTGTAACATTTCTAATTGGCTTACTTGATTCAAAATTGTTTAACTAGAAATAATAATTTAAGAAGTTTAAAATAAGAACGTGTGACAAAAATCAGGTTACAGTACAGTAAAATAATTATGTTCTTAAAAAATACACCAAACTTGATTTTTTCAGAACAAATATCCTTGGTCAAAATTCTTTTGAAGGACCCTTTCCCTTCAACAGTAACTTAAATCAGATATATCTGTCCTAAAATCTTTCACTACTTTTTCTGAAAGGAAATTTTGTTTTCAGTAACAATATTATCCATTCAAAAATTAATATTTTAAACCTATTAAATTATTTTAATTTTATAATTAATATATAATATATTATTATTATATACTCTATCATATATATATATATATATATATATATATATATATATATATATATATATATTTATATATATATATATATATATATATATATATATATATATATATATATATAATGTATGAAAATTATTCCACTTAAAATATCTCTTTAACACTTCAAGTGCCTTATTTTTCCTTTTTTTTTGCAGTCTGTCACTAGAGTGTGGGTCACGTAAAAACACGTATTGAGTAGATTGGTGGTGGATACCCGCTCACCACCACAAATCTACTCAATACATACAATTATATGTATGAGTGACATTATATGCGAGTTGTTTGCGGTGCATTTTTTCTTTCAACAAGTTAAGATTGTCGAGCGACTCGGTCTTTGGATGCGTTATTTCGTCTTCCATCGAATTCCTAGCTCCAGAAAGTACAAGTCGCGTTTTGTCAATTTAAAGCTTGGTTGTTATAAAATTATCATAAAATGAGCCCTTGTGACAAAGAGAGTGATGAAGAAATAGGCGCCGACTAATTATCGGACTTTCATATTAAAAATCGTTTATTTTTAAATAATTTCGTAAAAATAGTGTTCTTTTTTGTTAAATAATCATACAGTATATATTAAAGTGTAAAATAAAAAAAGTTTCTTTCCTAAAAACAAAGTAGTTTCCGATTGACTGAGATTTTTCTGAATAACTCAACTTTCGCGCGATTCACGAAAAAACGCCAGCTGCACGGGTAAGTAAGCGGTGAGGTAGACCCGTTTGACAAGTGTATAGCTGGCTAAATATATTTCACAAGGGATTAAACACGATTCCGAACGGCTTCGAACATCCATACCAGCAGCGGGATTCGAACCGGTGTACTCCAGTAACCGAAAAGAAGAGCTATACCCTTCAGACATCGTTTGGACTGAAGGGAAAATTTTCAGGAGAATAAGGATAGTGCGCCTTCCCTGGTTTTCTGGAAACGCCAGAGGTCACGTGAAAGTTCGAAAGTGCCATGCCATCCTTCGGGCATTGTCTTGTCAACATTTTGACAAAAAGTTTAGCATCAACGAGTATTTAGTTTGCATTGGAGCGCTACAATCCGCTGTTTTGTGACTCGAAAGCTAGCGAGATCTACCGCTTAAAACCGATTCCGAACGTCTACGAAAATCCATGCCTCCATGGGATTCGAACCCATAAACTCCGATTCCAAAGATCAGTGCCATAAACATTCAGCCAGAGTTCGGCTTTCCCGAGGTAGAGTTATGTCTTGGGGAGTACGATTAACCGGGCGCATGTAAACGGGGGTTTGTCAGACGCTCTCGTACTCTTAGTTATTTATTGAACGTACCTTATAAATATATTATTAATAATCTAGATATTTATGAGGATAAAATCCAAAAGCGGGACCTCCAATAGAACCGTGGGACTCCAAAACTACTTGGTGTTCTAAAGAAACATATAAATTTCTTGACTTTATATCGATAAAAATCTACGTAAATTAACTGTTGAAAAATCTATGCGAAAAAAGATTCATTGCTAAGTTTTTAAGTGTGGAAACAAAACCGTAGATATTTGTTCTAACTTTAAAACGCACAATGTATATATAACCAAACTGTGTAAGAAACCTTGAGTGGATAGAAAGTTGTCTAACTCTATATACTTTTTGGTCTTGTTATCCAGTATTATAAAAATGTTATGATAATAAAATAAATCGGTGTACAACACGAATTCATATTAATCGATGTCAGTTTGACTCCAGAGCCTGTGGTGTTGGAAAGGTCGAAATAGAAGTGCCTAAACATGTAAAAGAGTTATTTTTCTATTTCTATTTCAGACCATGCATTTCAAGAGCTGCTTAGTGGTCTTACTGGTGACAGTTTGCTGCGTTTTCGCTGAACCCGAACCAGGGTAAGTAATAACATCATCCTGGAGCCTTTATTAAACGAGTCGTACAAAGCAGTTCTCTCTAAATAATTTTATGACAGCTATTAAAAGTAGTTTAATAGTTGCTACGAAACAGGACCTTCTGCTTAAGCCTTGGAATATTCATTAAAAATGTAGTGTTCCAACCAACGAACTCTTTCTGAAGAGCAGCGTCCTACCCATTCGGTCATTGTTTGACATGAAACGGGGTACATTATCGAAAGAAACAATGCATTACAGGCTTCCATTAATGTTAATTTAGTTTACGCTTAGAAAATATTGCTGGCGAAATTTAATTCAAGTTTTATCCTGTATAAGATCAAATCTCATAACGCATTATATTAAAATATAACGATTTAATTCAAACTATTTGTTCAAATCAGTAAATATGTCCTGTTGAAACCACATTATTAGAAATATAGAAACCAAACAAATTCGTACCGCGTTGTAAGAATTGATGCAAATTAAATGAACTACTACCAGATAAATAAATTGGACATAAATCAGACCTACAGGAAAACTACATTCTCAAAGTTGTTGCTAACAATGCCCCTTGTACGAACCAAGCACGTGGGCTAGAGGATGCGCGAATGAAGACGAAGGGGTGCGCTTTTCTTCTGCCAAGCAGCAGTAGGGTGAAAGATCGTCTTTAATCAAGTGGACCTCGTAGGAAATCCCCCCAGACTTTCCTTGCCATCCCCAGAGGAATCGTTTGAAAACTTAAAGGACATCGAGAACACGAACCTATGTTACGTTCCCCAGTCACCATTAATGAACACCGTGGATCTTAAGCCATCTCGAATACCGAACCCTCAACCCTCCGAGATCGTTGGCCTTGCCAGCAGATTGCAAGTTTTAAATGACGGTGTTAGTTAAGGAAATTTTATAATAGGAACGACATTCTAGATAGTTCAGTTTCAGCCTCTTGATTGTAATACATTAAGCAAAATTAGAAACTCTTGTGTCTAAACATTTTTAATGTATCGAATACATGGGGACACAGATAAATTTTACAACCCCTTAGGTAATACTTAAAAAGAAGTTGATCCTTATTTGGCGAAATTATTGGTAATGTTTACTAAAATGCAAAGGAATTGCATCCTTTGTATTTCTTGCTTTTTGGCGACTTTAATTGATGCAGAATGTGCCATTGTAATAGAAGTATATACTTTTTACTTAATTACCCAAAATCACTTAGAAACCGTTCATTTATAAGCAGTGTATCTCTCAACAGTTTACAAAGCCATGTGCTGCTCATTATTAAAAATCAGCGAGAGTCAGCCATTAATGGTCTCCTTTTTTGCGCATTATGCGTATTTAATATATAAGAGAACAAGGAGATCCGGATATCAATATAATATAAATTAAAACATGGATACCAATTGTTTACACACTCCGAGATCCGGAGAAAATGTTAGGCTACCATGCTTAGAGATTTATCGCCAAGTTGGCGGGGGCACCCTATACTGATGTCAAGCCACCCCTCAATTTTTTGGAATTCTCTAGTACGAAATGAGCATTTTAGACGAGCGGTTAGACTGCGGTTGGACTGAATAGTGGCAAAGTAAAAAGAAATGTTCATTGAAGACGATGCGAAATTGTCGCAGTCATTTATTTTATTGAATGTTGTCGTTCTTTCAGACATGAAGGCCATGACAAAAAACAAGTCATCGTCATAAAGGACCAACAAGAGCACCACCATCACCACCACCATCACCACCACCACAACCACGGACACGAACACAAGCACGGACACGACCACAAGCATGATCACAAGCACGGTCACAAGCACGACCACGCTCACAAGCACGGACACGATCACAAGCACGACCATGCCCATAAGCACGGCCATGATCACAAGCACGACCACGCCCATAAGCACGGTCACAACCATCAGCATGCTCACAAGCACGAGCACGGTCACAAACACGGACACTCACACAACCACCAACACGGCCACCAGCACCAGCACGGTCACCAGCATCAGCACGGACATAACCACGCCCACCAGCACGGACACAACCACGCCCACAAGCATGGTCACCAGCACGCCCACAAGCACGGACACCAGCACTCTCATCAACACGGACACCAGCACTCGCACCAGCACGGACACAAGCACGGACACCAGCACGGACACCAGCATGGACACCAGCACGGACACCAACACGGTCACAAGCACGGACACCAGCACGGACACCAACATGGACACCAACACGGTCACCAGCACGGTCACCAACATGGACATAAGCACGGACACCAGCACGGACATAAACATGGACACCAACACGGACATCAGCACGGACACCAGCACGGACACAAACATGGACACCAACACGGACACCAGCATGGTCACCAGCATGGTCACCAACACGGTCATCAGCATGGACATCAGCACGGACACCAACACGGTCATAACCACGGACACCAGCACGGGCACCAGCACGGACATAACCACGGACATCAACACGGACACCAGCACGGACATAACCACGGTCACCAGCATGGTCATCAGCACGGTCACCAGCATAATCATGTTTTTGGCGGCGGTCACGGAGGTTCTGGCCATAAATACTGAGAAGTTTCCTTCAAGAAAGAAAGAGTCGTTGCACAATAGTCAACAAGTCAACAAGAATCAACTTTTCAAGTGAAAATGCTCAATTGAATTGCTCAACTGACAATTTTCAATTGCTCAATTGAATCACTCATTTGAATGGCTCAATTCAATGACCCAATAGAATTGCTTAATTGAATCGCTCTTTGCTATCGTCGATTCTTCACATATTCTCATCATTTGCAAGTAATGGCGACGTCTTTCATTCACAAAATGCCTCTTTGCACAAGATGATTCGAACTTTCCATGGTCGACACGACAGAGGTAAATGGTGAGCAAGATAGAGTAATTTACCTTGTCGAGCCTAAAATGTTGGATTTGCCAAACATAAAAATAGTTTTAGATCTCTTTTATCGGACAGTAATCGAACTGAAGAAGAATGTCTTGCGAAGATTCGACAGTCGAAAATTATACAGATCAAATGATGTGATAGCTCGAACTGATGCTTCTATTTATTGTTCTTTACCTTTTAATTTATTTGATAATTTATATTTTTCTACTATGGTGAGCCTGTGGATTCCTAGTTTTGTTGATGCAAACTGTAAATAAACAGTTTTTACTTTATTAAAAGTTGATTTCTTTCATTTTTCGTCTTGAAAAGCGAAATATATTTTACAAATTACAAATACACACTCGTTGTTACAATATAATTAATATTTTTGAACTCGAAACAAGCATAAAATGTTAAAACTTTTATCTGTTTAAGTAACTCGACTCAAATTTCACGTTTCACAAAGTTTTATGCATGGAACCAAATAATTTTGGTGTAAATCTTAATATTAATTAAATGCAGTCACTATAATTTACCATTTTTTCTTATTTGTGTGCAGATGCTTTGAGAACAATTTAACGTTCTTTGTAAGGCCTCTCAAACCTTCAAAATTTTCATTCCATTTTTCAAAAAAATACATATATACGTTATACACTGATGTGTTTTATGAATTTTTTAAAAAAACTTCATAAACAAATCCTGTTTAGTTTAAAAGTTATGATTAAAAATATAAAGACATCCTAGTAATTTCTGTGCGGGGCAAAAACAATGTTTTAAACCGACACATTTCTTTAAGTTGATTTTTCTCAGAACTCAAATTTAGAATATGGCGCGCAAGACCTATTTCGTATTTTTCAATTGAATGATGTATTGAAGTAAAATTATGGATACGAGAGGCCTTAGAAAGGAGAGTACATGACCCCCAAGGCGGGTAATATTATAAACATGCTTTATAAGAATAAAATATAATTAAATTTATAATATTTTAGTTAGCTTTAATTTGAGAAGTATGTTCATCGATAAAAACCTAATTTAACAGAATATATCTCGTAAACATGCGAGCAAATAAAAACAGTTTTAACGAAAAAAATCAAGTTACAATCAAGTTGATATATATTAAAAAAATATTTTTTTTATTTTTATAAGTTTAAAAGGGTAGTTTATTAAAGAGATACATATGAGAATTTTGTAAAATAAATTGAGACATTTTTGTATGAAATAAAAAAAATAATTAAGGAAATTACCGGGTGGTCTAAAAGAAACTTACCCTATATATGAGTCCCTGGTGGCCGAACCGTTCAACCAATCGAAATGAAAGTTTAGATAGGGTTAATTGAATGTATGGGCTACAGATTGTGATTATTTAAAACAATAAACCTCTCACAATTCCGGTTACAGTGAGAAAGTTTCGAAATTTTCGAATGGCAACACCCACTTTTTTCGTGTGCAAATGGATCAGAGCATGGAAAAACTTTAAATAGCTTTTGAACGAAACACGTATGACTCAAATTGGCTGCGTAAAACATTTGCGAAGAGGAGCATGATCTGGTACCAATCACATTCATAATTCATTGGGATAGGTAGTAACAGCTCCAATCACAGAACACTCTTGCAAAGTAGTGCTTGAGATATAAGCAGTGAGGGAATATTGTTTCTTCATGTTCGTGCAAATCTGTCTCGTTTCGGGAGAAGAAGGTGACACTTTCAGGGAAACAACGAGGTGTATTGATAAAGCTGTTTTATCTGAGAGGAGAACATGCTTTCGAAGCAGTGCGAGTTTATCTTCGAAATCATAAGCCCATGTTCCGTAAAATGTGTACGTAATTTGGTAAAGAAATTTGAAGAAACGGGATGGACATGTGAGAGACCTCGATCCGGACAACCCAGTGTTAATATTGAAGTTGTTACGGAAGTGCATAATACGATTACTATAATTCCATTTCATACATCAAGAAGTGTTTCCCGCAATTTGGAATTATCAAAAACCCCATCTCTCCAAATTCTACGCTCTGTTCTGCGGATGTTTCCATATCGATTCCAGCGTGTCCAGGCGTTGGAACCTGGAGACAAACAACAGCGTGTCGACTTTGCGAATGTTTTTTTTCTCGTCAGATATGATGAAGATAGCAGATGGACGCAGCGGATATAATGGACGGAGAAGCACATTTCACCCTGACTGGGAACGCAAACTCCAAGAACTGCTTTCATTGGGCGGAAGAGAATCTTCACCACGGGGCACCAGTGCCTTTATACGCCAGATGCCTGACAGTGTGTTGAGGCGTCGCAGGGACATTCATTCTGGGTCCTTACTTCTTCCAAGAAGTCGCATTCACTGCTACCGTCTCAGGCGCTCGGTATAAAGCAATGTTGGAGACTTCCAGAACTGCAGCAGCGAAATGTCATTAATGACATTGTATGGATGTAAGACGGTGCTCCTCCACACGTTGCCAGAAGTGTTCGAGAAGTGACTTTAGTGATAGAGTCGTCACGCGTCATTTTGCAGTTTCGTGGCCACCTCTTTCCCTCAACATCCCTCCGATGAAATTTTGGTTCTGAAATCAAATACCCGGAATTTGTCAGACTTAAAAGATGCCATAAAACGGGAAGTACTACAAAATCCGTCTTTCACGATAAGTTCGTCCTTGTTATTGACAATCTACCGCATGCAATGTGTCATCATCTGCGAAGGTGGCCAACTTGTCATTCGAATAAAAGTCTTTTCCCTCTCCTCTCTTTTGTTATCATTGGCTCTTTACGATGCTCTTCTTTGCAAATGTTTTACGCCACCAATGTGCTTCATACGTCTCTCGTTTCGACACCAGTTAAGGTTTTTCTCATGCTCTGATCCATTTGCACACGAAAAAAGTGGGTGTTGCCATTCGAAAATTTTGAAATTTCGTCACTGTAACCGTAATTGTGAGATGTTTATTGTTTTAAATCATCCCAATCTGGAGCCCATGTATTCAAATAACAATGTCTAAACTTTCATTTCGATTGGTTGAACGGTTCGGCCAATAGGGGCCGAACTATGCTACGGGTTTTGTTTTAAACCACCCGCTAGTAATAAAAACATGGGATACTTTTAATTAACAATCCTGAGAACCGTTAAGTTCATAACTAAAAATCTTAATACATCTAAATTTTCTGTTTTTTTTTGTGTGTGTGTGTGTGTTTGAAATTTATGAAGACAAAGTAATCATGTTTTTCCCAGGCAACAGAGATTTCTTAGCTGGCCAAACAAATAAAAACAGATAATTTTTATGCTGCCTTCACCACACCCCTTTTTTATTATATATACCGGGTGGCCATAATTAAATTGACAGCGCTCACAGTGTTCTGTAGCGTGATCTATTGGCGAGTATGACGTACCATTTACGCAAGAAGATTAAACAAGACGGGGACGAAGGATTCCGCGAAAAAACAAATGAGTTCCAAAAGTCACCGCTAGCGGAATATTTGGCGCTGTGTAATAGAAAATAGAGTGCTAACAAATGCAAATCAATACGGCAAATAATTTCTTAACTGTGCCAATGGATGTAACGGGAAATTTGAATAAAGTACTTCTTCTTCTGCTCAGCGTACGTGATGCTGCAGATCACGAGATTTTATCGGTGTTTATGTAGATTATACGCTTTTTTAAAAGTGTTGCCCTATTGCACTTGAACTCAATCAGAAAATGTGCATAATAAAAGGTAATTTTATTCCGTATTGATTTGCATTTATTAACACTCTATTTTCTATAACACAGCGCCAAATATTCCCCTAGCGGTGACTTTCGAAACTAATTTATTTTTTTCACGGAATCCTTCTTCCCCCGTCTTGTTTAATCTTCCTACAAAATATGGCGTCATTCTCGCAAATAGATCGCGCTACAGAACACTCTGAGCACTGTCAGTTTAATTATGACCACACGGTACTTTCAAAATTCTTAATTTAAGATCTAGTTTTATCACCCATGAAAATAAATCGAGGTTTAAGAGGGTATTTTTAAGCAAGCCGAGTGAGGAGGGTGTCCGCAGAGTTCCGAGGCCCTGAACTGCGACTGTTGATTTCCTGCTCCTCCCTCTTTGTGGTCCGGCACCCTCACTACTCAACCATCAACAGACACGCTACAGAATCCAGTAGTCTCCTAAATTACTCCACCAACCGCTACTTTTTTCGCAGGGATCTGGCCGGGTGTAAGCATATATATGTATATATATGCAAATATATACATATAAATATATATTTTTATATTTATAAATGTATATATGTAGTTATATATAATTTTATATATAAATATATATATATATATATATTACGTACATACGACAGGTAATATATTATCTTATAAAAAGTCATTGTATGTGTGTGTGAATGTATGGATGTATGTATATATGTATCACATCTTCTCCTATACTAACTGTGCGATTCTAAAGTAAATATATATAAATATTCTTTATATCACTTCGAAAAATACTGTCAACTTTAAAACGTTCCCTTCCCCTCTTTTCTAGCCTTTTGTGCCCACGATTTTCCCCGGTTAAGAGCAGGCGATTAAATCTATCAATTTATTACATAATAAATAGGCGAAAATAACAGTTTTTTTCTATCATTATGACGTCCTTCCATCTCATTTAATCATGTCTTATTTAAATATCATCTGCGCAACTTTCATCCGTTTAATTTCTGAATTTAGATATTATATGATTGATTTTCCTTTATATTTGACTTAAATAATAGATTAGGTACATATGTGCTGGCTATAAATTTAATCTTCGATTATTTTTGTTGCAATGAAAATTTTATCACAGGTGTTAAGCTTAAAAGTCTAAATTCCATGGAGTACCAATCACAGCCAAATCAATATCTAGCGTTTAATTTATATATTTTTGTTCGTTTATATGTCTGCCAAATTTTGGACAGCATTCATAATAACTGTCAATATTAAGACCTCTGCTGTCCACCCTGTCAAAAAATAGGACAAGATGTATTAAAGTTTTTAATTAACGTACGAAGCCCAGTGGCGTTGGGGTAGCGCTTCGCGCTCCCACGACACAGGTCCGAGGTTCGATCCCCGGGCTGGGCAAGGTTGACTCAGCCTTTCATCCCTTCAGTGGGTAGAGAAATTGAGGACCAAGCATGCTTGGGAACTGGGGGTTCCGCGTAAGATTGACCACCTAACCGGAACTTTGCACCCCAGGGCCATTGGTCACGCAAACGGAGATTGGCACCGTAAGCCTTGGCCCCCTAGGGGCTGTTGCGCTTTTAAACAACAAACAAATTAACGTACGACAGTAGAGTGTATTTTTAGTGTTAATTTCATATTTTACCATGTCCAAAAATATCTTATTGTTTATTTATGTATATCAAGAAAAGTGTAAGTTTGATTTAATTTTATTTTGATATAAATTGTCAGTTGTAGTGTAATGAAATTTTGGAGAATATGCCTTGATACCGAGAAATGATCGTTATCGTTATACTTTTTCATCCTGTCAAATGATATGACAAAATAAGAGGAAAAAATTTTACTCATATTTGTCTGATATTGAAAATTTAGACTACCTCGGAGTTTCTCATTGGCATGAAAAGAAAGAATTGTTCTAGCCAGTTCAAATTAAATAATTTTTTTACAAAAAATTCATGATATGGAAATGATTATTCGTTGCAGATATCCGTTGCTGTACTGCCTATTTTAACATATTACAAAGGGTGTGTTTAGAAAATAGCATGATTAGTAGTCTTAATCTTATAAAAAAGTTTTGTTTTCTATAAAGTTTGTAGAAAGACAAGGATAGCAACGGATTCAAGATCTATATGGTGTAGGAACAAAGGATAAAAGTTGGCCATTGACAACCGTTCTTAAAAAAGCAAATTCGTGATAAGGAAATTATATTTCTCGCTAAAACTAAATACAGTTGAGCGTCGATGATTCGATGCAATCGGATTGAATCTGATCCCGTAAACGAAAACCAGATAATTATAAAACTTTATTAGTAATGATCTTAGGTAAATTTCCTTTACACTTTTTCCTGGATGAATATTGGTCTATTTTTAGAATATTACAAACGGCGTGAGTGGAATTGGATTTTTTTTAATCATGTTTATGATTTTATTTTATTTTTATTTTCAAAGTCTGTAGAAAGACAGGGATAGAAAAAGATGTCAGGATGGACAAAAAGCCCGAAATACGAGGATTTGGGCGTATTCGGGCGTTATAAGTATTTTGGGCTTTTCGTCCATCCCGACATATTTTTCTCATTTCTAGAAGGTAGAAGGAAAGAAGAAAAGTATCCATGAAAAGATTATATAAAATAGAATAGATAAA
Source organism: Pardosa pseudoannulata (assembly GCA_032207245.1). NCBI lineage: Eukaryota > Metazoa > Arthropoda > Arachnida > Araneae > Lycosidae > Pardosa > Pardosa pseudoannulata. The sequence goes on from CM063508.1 coordinate 190,188,755, forward strand.
ATACCCTTAACGTGAGAAAGTTCTACAGTCTAATTTCTTCATGCTTGCTTTTGGGTGCTGCTATCATAGAATTTTATTAAAATAAGAGTGGACAGTAAAAATTACTGATAACTTATATTGTGCTACAACTTATCATTTTTCTTTTTAGTTTGTAAACATCATCCAACTTGACTTGAGCAAAGCAAAAGTAGGAAAAATGTTTTTGGAGCACTATCATCTACTGTTTGCTGTACGATGGCTAATGAGACGTACTGTTTGAAACTTATTACAAATATATACAACTATTATACAACCCTATTCGATCATGTTAGGGTAAAATTTTAAAATATAGTAAATAAATTATAAAAACTTTTGGAAAAGGAGAAAAGACGATCGATTTGGAGAATTGGACAATCCGATTAATTAGTTTTCGGATTAATGTTATACTACTGTATATTAAGAGATGCCAGTGAATATCAGATAGAAGGACATGACTGTTATTTTTATATTCATCAGCGTGCAAATAAATTCTAGAGATTAATTTTAAGGAACAAAGGAATTTGAGAAATATATTGCAACTATCACATTATTGGTAGATTCATAAATTACGAACTACTTAAATGGATATTTAGTAACCACAAGTTCTTCGTAACTATTATAAAAGTTTTACATGCTTATTCTGGAAACGCTTTTACATCTTATGGCTCAGATTTAACTAAGGTTTAATGGAAATTAAAGTATAAGAATTGAATATGATTAGAATATAATAATAAGATAATAGAACTATATTTATTCGCCCATGACTTGAACTGCTCTCTGTAGAATCTACAGATTAATATACGAAAAATATGTTTAATTAAAATTACGAGACGCATCCAGGAAGTAAGTTTCCCTATTTAAAAGAAGAACTCACACGTTCGGGGACATATTTATTGGCAACAAGTACGGCAATATTTCAGCTATTTTTCGACATAGCCACCACCAGAATGGAGACACTTGTCGTATGGTGGGATCCACTTTTGTATACCTCTGTCGTAGAACTCTGCCGCCTGTGAACGGAACCAGCCCTCCCGTCCCAGAGTACCATCCACATCCCATTCCGTACCGACAGCGTCTGTTTGAATTGGGTCCTGACCGAAGATCCACTATGACGCCACTGCATTGACCGCTGCTTGGTTTCCGGGATAAAGTGCGAAATCCAAGTCTCATTGCCATCGACAATCCCGTCGAGGAATTCGTTGCCGTCTTCGTGATACCGTAGCAGAAATGTCAGTGCCACTCCTAAGCGTTGAATTTTGTGTGCGGGTGTCTGTTTCGGCTCATAGACTTGACAGAGTTGACGATGAATTTCAATGGGCTCAATGCTTCGTGCATTCGAGATCGCCAACCGAACCTTGCAGGCGGAGGGAGAAAGAATGAGAGTTTCCATTTCGGACCACTGATACCCGGCTACTGACACGAATCGGGACTTGTCCAGCTGGCATAGGATTAATACGTCATAGATCTGTTACGCGCGCGCAATTGACACGGCTTATTACGTTTACTTTAAAGGGAAAACATCGGGAAACTTACTTTCTGGATGCGCCTCGTAATATACAAAATTCCCCTTAGAAAAGCACGGGCCCAATTGCTAGTTTAAAATAAAGTATGAAGCGGATTCACTTAGAAGCGTCAGTTTCTCTGCCTATTCGAAAAGGATTTGAAATGTTTCGTGCTTAGCAGAAGTATTAATTTTCTTCTATTATTGCATTATTGTGGATTCCAATCTATATAAACTTTATTAAATGTTCCACAGCAATGTCGATTTCAAAGTAAAAGTTCATTTTCACATCTTGTTCAGTTGAGCCACAACTCTCTTTCAATTCTTTTATATTTCTATGCCAAGGGGTTAAAAGAAACCTTAAGCCATCTGTACACCTTCGGAGATAATTTTTTTTAATTATTGTAAATTTTAATTTTAATGTCAATTTTATCATAAAGCACAGCCTAAATGTGCCCTAAAATGGGCAAACACGATCACTCCAAAATAAATCTTGCTATCGCCATTTTGTAAATTTCTTAATGTATCTAATTATATATTTCAGGGAATAGACTATTACCTTATGGATGATGTATATATATATATATATATATATATATATATATATATAGAGAGAGAGAGAGAGAGAGAGAGAGAGATGAAATATTTTTCAGAGAATGTAGCTTACTATACGTTATAACAGGAAAAGGGAACTTTGATTGCTTAGGAAAACTGAGCTGGTGACAGCTGGAGAATGCAGTGAGTGGACAAAAAATTGACATCTGTTGAAGGAAAGCTTTGGGGAATGGGTTGGAAGAATTTTAAGTCGGGGAAACTCCTGTAATTAAGACATTTTGTGGCTCTGAAAATAGATTCTAAAGAATTAGAATGGGAGAGAGAAGGTTTTTAAAGAAATGTTTAAGTATAGTAATTTTGATACAGGACACACATTTGATATATTGCTATATATAATATATATATATATATATATATATATATATGTGTGTGTGTGTGTGTGTGTGTGTGTGTGTGTGTGTGTTTGTGTGTACGTGTGTAATAAAACGGAATTCTCGATAGGTGGTTGCAGTCAAGGCCCATAAATATGGCGCCGTTTAAGCTAAAGACATTTATTAAAATAATGTTGGATGACGGGTTCCCACTTCATCATAGGGACAGGAGAAACTGAAGGATCAGCTAGAAAGAAGTTCTAAGTAAAAAAGTCCTTAACACCTGGTCAACATATGTGGGAAAATCTCTAGAAAAATCTGCCTCCGACATGCCTCTACTTTTTATTTGGAAATTTCCTATATTGTCCGCTAGGGCCATGTACAGTTTTAATTGGACATACCTCTTCTCCCAGTTGCATTAACACGAAATATAAAAAGTTTTGAAAAAAAATATTTTCTCGAAATAAAAAAATATTACTTTTCATTTTGTTTTTATGTTTTTCATAAACTTATAAAGTAAAAGGCCTCTATTTGGCGATTCATCCTTGCACTCCATTAACATATCTTTTGGTTTGGTTTGGATCACTACGGTCTACTGTTTTGCACCCGAGAGCGAATGTGACCCGGACGCACTGATGAAAGCCGATTCCGAACGACTACGAACATTCAGTAGTAGGATTCTAACCCTCGAACTCTTCCAAAGAGTAGAATTTTACCATTCGTCCATCGTTAGGCTCCAATAACTGAAGAGTAACTCCATTTTAAACGAAAACCGAGGTACCTAAATTGAATATTCTCCTTCAGTGACTGTTCATGTTTCATTTCTTCCGTTTCTAAACTCTTGCGATTGTTCGCATCCACGATGTACAATGAAAATATAATTTTTTTTTACGTCAATGAGTACACAATTGCTGACTGAAGCGTTAACTCTCGGCTTGCGATCGAATTTTGAACAGTGATTACCTCGTTTATTATCTACCAATGCGTGACTGTGTAAAAGTGTGTCGGAGATCTCAGATTTTTGTCTTACCAGGCTTAGTACACGATAATCGAGCAAGTCGAATTTGACAGTCTCAGCAAAATTCGGACAAACGAAAAGTTGCTTACACACTTACCATAGCTCACATTTTTATCTAATTAATAAATTTAAAATTTTTGCCATCGGGCTTTTATTTCAGTATCAAATGATTAACACATTCGCTGCCGATCACGCGCCAGCGCGTGATCAATATAGGGGAAACTGCATATATGACGTCAGGTTCGGCAGCGAACGTGTTAAGACTTGAGCCTGAATGGGTAGTTTGCTTAGGAAGGACCGCAAAGTTTGCTTTCGACGAAATATTCTCAGCAAACAACGATACTCGCCATTTTTTAGAATAGTAGAACTAAGCATTAATACAGATTAAAGTTATTCATAGATAGATAAAATGCTAAATTTAAAAAACTTTAAACATTGGTTTACACTTGAATAGAGGTCAGAAGTGGATCTTTCAGAAAAAAAATGTATGTGGAAAGGAATTTAGTTCTAAACATTTTAAAACAATCCGCGTAAAAAATTCCAATATGGAGAAGAGTTAGGAATAAAAACGTGTTAGCTGTTTTTACTAAACAAATTTAAACTTACAAAACTAAATTTACTTAATTTACTTGATTTATTTTATTTCATTTTTCTCATTGTAATTTTATGCGTGTAATGCGCATTTTATCTCAAAAAGATTTAATACTCTTTTATGAAATTTTTACAGGTTGTATACAGTATAATTTTCATACAATAGAACTTAAATTTTCTTGTGTATTTTCTAATATATATATATATATATATGTATATATATAAAACAGTAAAAATTGAAGTTGGTCAAGGTTCTAATATATGAGAGTGGCGTCGTTGTGTTTCCGGTTTTGAGTGTCACGTGACAGGGCGAGGGATACATTCTTTTTAGATGACAGAATGGAGTGTGTGGCGTATTTCTATATGGGAATAAAAGTTATTAACTACGACTACCTTATGTGATTGTGATTATGACTTTATTATTGGGATCGGCAACGATCTCCTGAATATGTTACATCTCTCTCTCTCTCTCTCTCTATATATATATATATATATATATATATATATATATATATATATATATATATATATATATATTTTTATATCGCAATGATAAATTTTTAATTTTTCAGGAAAAATTTAGCTTTTTTTTAAATATTTTCGAAAAATATGTATCTTAAATATATGCCAATTTAGATTAAGTTATTCTGAAATATTGTAATATGTTTCGAAACATTACGCTGTTTTAAAATTATTATTATATTTTTAGTAATCCTGTGCGTTAGCTTCGATATCCTTTTTGTTAAAAACAAAATACTTCTTATTTAAAACCGTCTAACAAAAATATTCTTTATGTTTCAAAATGAGATATATGTGTAAAGATACTAATTTGTTCTAACTATGTTTAAAAATTATGTTCTAAAACTGGTAGGTTCCATTGTATGAGAAGTCGAAAGTGACAACTTTCTTTTACATTTTTTTTTCAACTTTCAAGAGTCGAACGACCCTTTTAAATGTTTTAAAGCTGATCGGTCAGCAGCATATTAATTCAAATATTAATTTGAACCAAACTAACGAGAGAAAACTAATTTGAAGCTTTAAAGTTGACATGTTTGTTATACGACAGAGGGACCTAATATTAAAAGAAGATTCTTATGATTATAAACTCCCATTCCCGAAGCTGGATTCAAACCAGAGAAATCTTTTACTAAAGAGCAGCGTCCTACGTATTAGGGGAATGAATGAAGTAAAAATAACACTTGATTCTTCTAAAAACTCTAGTTGATACATATCTAAAAAAATTCCAAATAGAAAGACAGCACAGGTTCCTCTCGAAAATCTTCGCATATGTGTAGAGTTAATTCCTCCCAAATGTATGATATCGATTTTGGATAGTAAACAACCTCTTTTGGACTTCTTGAGAGGTCATTTCTGACTCTTAAAACAACGCTACCGTAGCTGTGTTACTGACGACACCCTCTGACGTTAAAAACAGTGTTTTGCAAAATTCTTTACTTCCAGGGTCACAGCTGATCTGTCAGAACAAGGGATTGACGCAGCTATGACCGACTCCTTTTTAACACATTATCTTGCTCGTTGTTGCATATCGTAGAAGGATTTGTGTTACAGTCATAACTTGTCAAGATAATTCTTCAAAGTGTTTCAACTTCACATTAACGAGCTCCTTAATGGATCACGTTCTAAGAGACCATTAATGTAATCAGAGATTTACTGAACGCGAGACACTTTCAGGCATCCAATAAAGAAAGTAAATGTTGTTAAATACTTTATACTTTCATGAAAGTATTTTCATGGTAAAGAGGACTTATGTTTTTAATATCGTTGGTCCAGCTTTGAAATCTGAAGATTATAGATAACATATTTATAATCATTAATAGTATATTCAATAAATCACTAGCTATGAGTACCAGAAGGTTCTATAAAGCCCGTTTTCATGGGCCAAATAAAGCAGCGCCAATACTGCAGGGTAAATCCGTGAATCGTACACCCCTTTCGAACGATCGCTGAATGGTAGAGTGCTGTACCTTCGGTAAGTGTTGCTGGCATGGCCGTTCGGAATCGGCTTTAAGCAGTAGGTCCCGGTCTCATCAGCAAAACAGGAGACTTTAAACCCCTTTCGAGACTCATCCTTAGCTAGGAATAAATAGAGGTATAGATCAATTCCACCAGAGCAAAACTAACTGAATAATAATATAGAACCAATGCTGAAATTCTGGTGTAATCACGAGAGTAGTTAAATAATAGATAAGCCGAAAAATACGGAAAAAAAAGCTTCGATTTAAAGGTGATCTACTGCTTTAAAACTATTTTCATTTGATTAAAGGAAAGAAAATCTCCCATGCTAGAATTGAAAGTATTTCAAGGAGGGTTCCGAACGCTCGTCCAGAATGTCATACGGCTGTAAAAAACTACTACTTCCCTTAGACTAACTGCTTCTACGAGATTTTATAAAAAGAACTGCGACTTCTACTGCTGGCGTAGAATGGCACAAATATACTTGAGAGAAAGGGAGAGCAGTCCCTGAAGAGTACCGCTTGTCGGTTCAGATATTTGGACTTTGTGCTATTAGGTACCAAAGACCACAACAAAAACTTAACACATTTTGCATTTAAAAATAACAAACGATGGAAGACGATTTTACTGCAAAAATGGGATTAAATTGTGCTAAAATGGGTTTAATGTAATTAAAGTTTTTTTTAAATATTAATAGTAGAGTGTTTCTGTCCTCTTCTGTCGTGTATTAACGGTTCTTTTTATTCATCGTTGCCCAGAATAAAACACCTTACTCGAACATAACTTTTTAATTAAGGACAATTTTATAAAATTAGAGGAACGACACTCGTCAATCGAAAGATATTATACTCTAAGAGATAGAAGTCGTAGTTCTCTATTTTAATTGGCGTAGAATTAGTGAAAGGGAAGTAGTCGTTTTTTAAACGAGTTACGCATCCGATTGTTACGTGAATTGCCCGAAGCTGAATAGCAACAACGCTAAACGTCGATGTAGCAGGAAAACTGTCCTCCTAAAAAGTGATCTACTTTCGAGTCAGGATTTGCATACTGTGGCTGCGTTTACTTAATCTGCCTTTGGAAGTTTTTGGGTTCCGATTCCATCTTTTCCCCGATTGTGTTTTTTTGTCCACCCAATTAAAAGTAATCTGATGTAGCGAACGCTTCCATGTTTTGTTGGAGATCAATTGTTGCCATCTCCATCTTTTCCGCCAACTTGGCCTGTTTCCTCGTCGGCGTTAACGCTTCCTAAGGGATGCATCTGCCTTTCCTCTTCTATGCACAACCTCAGTAAGAACACGCGTGGCACCTGGTTTTGTTAGGTAAAAGTATATTGAATGCAATTTGCATCAATGGATCCAGGGAACATGCAGAGAAATACGTTTAACGCGAAAACCTTTCCAACGGTTCCAATATGCCTTTTCAGTCATTTCTTTCGCCTCAAACTAGAGTTGAGGTCTGCCTGAAAAGTGTCTCCGATTAGCAATGACATTCAAACATTTTTAGACATTACAGTAATGGATGAAAAAATAATAACATATTACAACATCGAATAGCGAGTATATATAGCAAGAAGACCACTTTGGCGGAATTATTTAGTTTCTGACCACTCAAGGTCACTTACACGGTTCGGGAAACTTTATTTTATATATATTTTGTCTACTCGTCAGTATTTTACAGTTCAAACAAATATACTTTATTTAAAAATAGGACTTTTACTTTCACCTTTGGCTTTAAAATATACCCTTAAATTTTTCTTAAAAATATACCTTTATTCCATTGAGTACTGCTCGTTTTTGTAGCCGACCTTTAGCCACCGGTCAAGTGGTTTCAGAATTCCAGGTTCAGAAAATTTCTGTCAAACGACGGAAAGAAGTGGGATTTGACATCATAAGCGTCATTGACATTCAAGGAATTCTCCACGAAATAAATGACGCAAGGTGGCAACGCAGCCCAATACTTTGTAGTCCAAAGATGTGTGGAGCTGGAAAACAACCCTTTTACGGTTTGCTTGAATGGCATCGCTCGAGTGGTTGAACATACACGTTTGGTAAAAGTGCAGAATTCCTTTATCAGCATTATCTTTTTTTATGTCTATCTCTTCCAATGAATGTTGTTCGGTTTTTTTTTTCGAAATAGATCCAATACCAAATGAATCTCTTCAAGCTCTTTTGTTCAATGCATGTATCCGTCAAGTGTCGTGACCTCTCAACTGAACAGTGACCATTTTTCAATGAAAAGTCACGACCAGAGCGAAATCTGGCAATTCCTTTTGTTTCAAGCTTCTTGTGACCTTTTCGGAAATAATGCAGTAAAGCAGGTGCACGTCTTGTTCTTCCATTTTTAGATTGGAATAAAAAGTTGGACTTCGAACAATAACTGTTTTTCGATCTGGTTCAACTAAAAAATATATATCGCTTCACTTCCGATCTTCGTTTCGCCAATAAGTAACAGTTTTCGGTTTAGTTTCGAATGAGTCATTTTATTTTATGTATATTCTTATCGGTAATAAAAACATAATTCTATCATAAACAAAAAATGTATCTCCATCGAAATTCAGAAGATTTTATTCTTTTTTTCTTAATTGGTACATAATGTGAATAGTTCCAATTACCTAGCATGTACTATGAGCGGCAAGCAGAGAGCTGCGAGCATTGGCATTTTTATCCATTTACAAAATTCGCATTCGATAACTAAACATTCGACTGAATTCAATCTCCCTTCTACAAATAGTTTCATGCGAAACTGAAACAGAAAAATACGAGAGAACATCAAAACAGAAAATCGAGAAGCAATGGACGTGATATTTTTTTGTTAGGTTTGAAGCTCTACGGTCTACTTTTTTGCTAAACTAGGGTTAACGAGATCGGGTACTACTGCTTAAGTAGATTCCGAACGGCTACGAACAAATTCGATCCAACATAATCCGGTACCGAAAGCGCCCTAACCATCGTTCGCCATCGTTCCACCATGTCCATCGTTCGCCACCATGTACATGTAATGATAATTATAGGGTTGACGCTCAATTAGAAAATATTGATAAGTTGGTTACAGTGACAAAAGAACTGAAAGTATATCTGACCAAAATAAACCGATAATTTTTCGGTTTAGTTCCGGCTTTAGTTCTGATAAAAAAACGGTTCGATTTATGGTTTAGTTTTGGTTCTAAGGCCTGGAAGAAACAAAAAAGAAAATGTAGCTTTTTTAATTTGAACACGAAACGAATAAAAGTGTCAAATCCATCTCTCGCAGTCCTGACCCAATACTGTCAATTCGGCCAAGAATGTTACTTTTGGATTCTCCAAGACAATCGGGAAAAAGAGAGTCCAGAAACCGCTACAAATGTTATAATAAGCCCTTGCTTACACCTTGCTATTTTATGTTGTGACGTCGCTACACCTCATTCGCTTCACAAAGAGGTTTTGTTAAAGCCCAGGGCAGGGCAACTTTCTGTCTTTCTTTTTGTCACTATACTACAAAGGGTTTTCGCTTCGACCACGCCTTGAGATGTCCGCGGTGATTGAAAGGTCGGACGCGCCACCAAAATGTCAGACTGTGATGCGCCAGCGAAGGAACCAATCAGATGCTACCAGGACGGCAACGCGGGAAGGAAAAACCAATGGAAAGAGGGGAAAGGTGACGTCAGACGGCGCGAGTTTTTCGCCTGAGAGAGGCCCCAGGACAAAAAACGAACAGAGGTTCGACTTGTGGCGGTTGGTTTTTTTGGGGGTGGGGGAGAGCTTTTATCCAGCTTTGTGCGGGACTTAAGCAGACCCAGTCGTACCCCTGAACAACGTTATCTGTGAGCACCAGTCCGCAGATTGTGTTTTTTAGGTTCGCCTCGAACCTGGGACTTTCAGGTCCGAACCAGCTCGCCTGAGCCCTGTGATTTTCATTCGAAAAATTTGTACATAGCTCCATTTTAATCAAGAATAAAATTTGTTATTGTTTCTAAGCTGTAAGTCGTGTCATAACTACTTCGACACCCACACGGTACACGAGGATCCCGTGACGCCACAATGTCCATCATCGCCAGTTGAAAACACTTCAGTTCAAAAAACATTTTTTTCATTATTTTTGATTTTTTGACTTCATATCTAAGACTATTCATCCAGATTGAAAATTAGAGAAACAAATCGAATCACATCTCTTGAATTAAGGACTGTTATCTAGGTTTAAGATCCTCTACCAGTACCCTTAAACTTTCCAAATTTTCAATTTTTCATAAATACTATGTGCTACAAATTAAAATGTTCTATGCTTTAAAAAAAGCATAAAAAATTCCGCTTCGTTTAAAAATCATTCAAAATATAAGCGACACTCGAGTGATTTCTGTTCTTGGCAGTGGACTTGAAGTGGATTTTTCTCAGATTCACAATTTTGAACGCAAGATTTCTCAAAACCTATTAAATATTTTTCACAAAATTTTCAAAATTTCAATAGAATGATGTTTCCTTGTCATTGAAATCAAATTATGGCTACGAGAGTCCTTTTTTTTTGGTTTTAGAGAGGAAAGAATGTACCAAAATGACTCCCCAAATGGTCAAATTTTAAACATGCCTTAAAAATATAAAACATACTTAAAGTTGACAGGGGGGTTTAGACGGAGTTCATTTTAGAAGAATGTTCTTCGTTAAAAATTGAAAATTTATCATTTATGTGCAAAATATTTCTCGTAAGCTATCGCGGAAGAGAGAACAGTCTTAATGAACAAAACAAATATCAGGTTATGAATACAGTCTGTATCTCAGCGGTAAAGAAAAATCAGACCATGTTAGCGGGGTGACCCTATATGCGGAGCAATACAACCCTATTCTGCATATACCGTGCATAACAGTTGAGCCTTATCCACATTCCCATAAGGTGACGTTTTCTTCCTTCATCACCGATTTCAACACTTGATTACCAAAGTTTGGCAACTAAAATGTTGTTTAACGTCGTCCGGGGAATCGGCTTTGCTTTGGCGAAAGCAGACTTTGAAAGATTAGATTTAAAATTTTTTGGCAGCAAATGATAAATTCTTTCTTTTCGAAGCCATCATTAAAAGATGAAAGTTCTTATTCGTGACGTATGATTCAAATGCAACAGAATTTTCCTTTACTTGTTTCGTCTCAATTTGAATTAAGCAAGGAGAGGTAATTTCAACCAATAAACAGACAGATATCCACCTCTTATCTGGGGTCTAGAGAACTGAGAGATGAGTCTACGCAAACAAGAAAGTGGGAAAGGGAGGGAAAATAAAGGCTTCAATTCAGGCCCTTTCTGATTTCGCACTGAATTCTTAAAAAATAAA
>CM063509.1:0-57500 GCA_032207245.1 Pardosa pseudoannulata
GGTCTACGATTTATTGAAAAAGGTAACAAGTTATCTTACCACAATGTTTAGGCGAACAAGTGACTTCTCCGTCATAACAGAAACAAGACTTGCACCCAGACTTAAACAGAGAATTGTGAACTGAAAAAAATGCACAAACTTTTTATAATATACATAACTTTTTGTATGTATTTTATTTGCATTCCGGTCACCTCTCGTAAGGTTTTAAGCAAGGTAATAATCTATCGTATACATTTTTCTCTGAATGACAGGTTGGGTTTGGAGCACTACAGTCCACTGTTTTTCTCATGAAACCGGGACCTACTGCTGAAAGGGGATTACGAACAACCGTCAAAGCCGATACCGAAGAGCAGCACCAATAACAACTCTGGAAGTTAGCATTTTGAACAAAAGAAGCTAAAAATTTAAAAACTACTATTTTTGGCAATTTATAGATAGCTTCCAGCTTATGTAGAAGTATATTTATCAGAATACTAGCCAATCCACTACAGATGTAATATTGCTATTTTGTCACAATTATAAATGCAGGGTAAAAGTCATTATACTTTTTTTCTTTTCAATTTTCATATTTTCAGATCCATATATAAGGCCATCCCTCAATTCAGGTTTATGAAAAGCCCGAAATATTTTTGGCACGAAACTGAATGGTATATAGAATGTCCGTAGGTTAATTTCCTCTTCTATCCTGTTAAACAAAGGGAGTAATACTTACAATATTTTTTGCCATCATGCCAACAGTTGTCAGTACTTAAACAAGGCTGAGTCATACAATCTTCCAGGACACTTTCGTGGTTACAGTAACAAACCATGTGGCATCGAGGGCCATGGGTGTTGCTGGGAACCCGAACATACGAATTCCTGGGCACAATCAGATTGGACATGTCACCCATCCTGCAACCTGCAAATAATTACATCACATACTTCATTCAGATCGAGGGAATCTCTGTATTTAACTAAAATGTTGTTGCACAAAAATGCAATTATGTATTATTCGTACAATAAGACACAAATATCAAAGTTATCAATTAAAGTAATCTGAAAAGACAATCATATATTACGAGGCGCATCCAGAAAGTTAGTTTTCCTATTTAAAAGAAAAAAAAGAACTCACACTTTCAGGGACAGATTTATTGGTAACAAGTACAGCCATGTTTCAGCTATTTTTCAGCATAGTCACCACCAGAATGGAGACACTTGTCTTATTGATTGATCACTTTTTTATACCTCTGTCTTAGAACTTTACCGTCTGTGAATGGAACCGGCCTTCCTGTCCCAGAGCACCGTACACACCCCTTTCCTTACCGACAGTATCTGTTTGAATTCGGTCCTGACCAAAGATCCACTATGAAGCCAATGCATTGACTGCTGCTTGGCTTCTGGGGTAAAGTGCGAAATCCAAGTCTGATTGCCCGTGACGATCCCGTCGAGGAACTCGTCGCCGTCGTCGTGATACAGTAGAGAAATGTCAGTGCTGCTCCTAAGCGTTGAATTTTGTGTTCGGGTATCTGTTTCTGCTCATAGACCAGGAAGAGCTGAAGGTGAATTTCAATTGGCGCACTTCTTTGTGCATTCAAGATCGCCGACCGAGCCTTGCAGGCGGCGGAAGAAGGTATTAGAGTTTCCGTTTCGGACCACTGCTACCCCGCTATTGACACGAATCGGGACTTGTCCAGCTGGCATAGGATTAATACGTGATAGATCTGTTAGCAATGGACACGGCTAATTACGTTTACTTTAAAGGGGAAAACATCGGGAATCTTACCTTCTGGGTGCACCTCGTACTTTATACACATGGGAATTTCTATATATAATGCCAAAAGCTATTGAGATCAATTATCAAACTCCTATTTATAAGGCGAGAAGTAGCAGATTACTTTGGCCTTTTCAACATGTGTAAGTGAGAAAAGAGTCCTACGAGGGATTTTACTTAGACCTCGAGAGAGATACGTGCTGGACAGTTACAGCACTCTGTTCTGAAGATGAACCCTATTTGAATTGCATGATCCTTCCCTTTGTCTTTGCTCAGGATGATTTCGAAATGATATCCCGCAACATCGTTTTTCGATATTTAGCAACGTTGCTCCTCCCAACATAAGAACACTTTCATTCGCTTTCTTTTCAAGTAAGGCTTTCTCTGTTTGTTTGGAAGCTTTTGATTAAAATTTTGTACTACCTGGCAGAAGAAAAATTTACAGCAGTGATTTCTTTTCACCTACGAATCACGATAATTTAAATCAGTCAAGTACTTGTTCTGAAGAAAGGGCAGAATTCATACACTTGTGTTGACATTCGGCAAATTCAATTAAATGTTATACCATTGTATGCCAGAAAAGAATATCTTTATAATTGTGTGCAGAATCGCTGATTTTTTGCCCTTAAGATCTAAATTAATAATACAAAAGTTCTGAGTTTATGACTATTACTTAAATTGGGGCAACTCAAAGAGCACCAGCACTGCAACTAATGGTGCTAAAAAATGGTGTTAAATGGTGCTAAATGGTGCAATGAAACTAATGGCAATCCTAAATTATATAACGGCAAAGAGGCTGGGAGAGAATGGATGACTGCGGAGGTACAATGAAAAGGGGGTACACCCAGAAAGACCAGTGGAGATCACAGAAAATTTTCAATCGCATTGTTAGGGAGTCCAAGATGGACCACACTTCATCATAGTGCTTACAGATAGATATCGCTTGAACACTCGAGCCGCGAAAATTTTAGTTCACTTAAAACTGCGGGCTGGGTCAAACTGACACCGATTAATACGAAAACGTGTTCTTATTCAAAAAGTACACTGGATTTATACGCAACGTTATCATTTGTTTCACTGAACATGTACATTACATCTATCGAGTTTCATCTCATTCGAATGACTCCTTCTTGGTGCGTCGGTTTTTTTTTTGTTTTTTTTTTCAGTCTAAGAGCGTATTTATGTTCCCGTCAGTCACAGTGTCTTTTTTATATACATTTTGTACATCTTCTACACTTAGGACACATTTCTACAGTTTTGTTTTCATACTTGGAAGCTCAGTCATGAACCCTTTTTCGCACAGATTCTTCAATTTTACATTTTCATAGATTTTTATGAGTATAGAGGTAAGAAAAGTCACGAAATGGATCTCAATTCCTTTTCAGCACAAAATAGTTTTTGTGTGAACAGCGGTTTAGTGTTAACTAATACCATTTTTATGAAATTGTATGGTGTTGTTATGAACATTTTTAAAGTGAGTTTCATAAAAACTCGCAAAATTTGTTCAATTTTATTTCTTAGAATAATATCTCTCTTCTAAGCCAGACAACTCGAACAATTTTCCGTTATATAAGTCGATGTCCACAGATGTCTCCCATTCAAAATACTAGCCATCATTTGTGCAACATTGGAGGATATATTTGTAGTACAGAATGGAGTGAAACACCTGTGACTGGCCACAAGAGATTTTAAGTACCTTTGATACAGATGAAGGGACGACACGGCTGCCCAATTAAACAGCTCCTTTCTACCATACATATGTCGTTGCCATCGCACTTGTTGGGTTTGCACGGATGAGTGACCTCAGAAGCAGTTTCCACGTACTTGCTCCTCACTGCAAAGAAATGCATTTCAGATTTTCTACAAAATAGGAAATATAAAATTTCGTTTTTAATATCACACCTGCAAACTTTTAAACACCAAAAATAAACTTTTTTGGTTGAAATGTCTATTGGTTAACGCTCAGTAGCACAAGTAATTATAATTTCTAAAAAAAAATTTTTTTTTTTTTAATTTTTCACATCTTCAGAAAGTTTCGAACCAAAACTGACCTGAAAACAGAAAAAAAAACCGTTATTTTGGAGGGAACGAAAACCGGAGCTGAACCAAAAGAAAAGATATTAGTTTATTTTGGTTCGATATATTTTTAGTCATTTTTTTAACTCTAACCAGCTAATCCATATTTACTTATTTAACGTCAACCCTATAATAATCTTCATGTCATGCCAAATGCCTCTCGATTTCCTGTTTTGTTGTTCTCTGTTTCAGTTTCATATGAAACTACTTGTCGAAGGCAGAAGATTTTGGATAACAATGCCAATGCCTACCTCTCGTACCGTACGTGCTGGGGATTTGTATGAAATCACATAATGTGGATAAAACCTTCCAATTATGGATAAAATTATATTTTCTGTTTATGTTAAAATTAAATTTTCAGTACAAATAAGAATATATATAAAATGATTCATTCGGAACTAAATCGATATATATATATATATATATATGTGTGTGTGTGTGTGTGTGTGTGTGTGTGTGTGATAAGTCGTGATCCAGAGTTAAGGCGAATGGAAAACAGTTTTCTTGATAATAATAAGTTTTATTAACCCATCGTTCTTAAGGAAAGCAGCATGCGCCATTTTCATTGTTCGTGGCTGAGCTATGCGTAAAGGTGTTGATCGCTCCATGTCCACAAGATAAATCAAACTTATCTGTTTGCAAGCTCATCAAATAGCTCAGAAATGCTTCCTGACCGGATTATTCTGAAAGCTTACGCGAGCGTGGATCTTCTTCATTTATTTTATTATTATAAAAGCGTTCTCTTTTTAAAATCGTTTTTAACTTACATAATTTCCAACTACCCCTTTTTTAGACCTGACATATATATATATATATATATATATATATATATATATATATATGTATATATATATATATATATATATATATATATATATATATATATATATATATGTGTGTGTGTGTGTGTGTGTGTGTGTGTGTCAGGTTTAAAAATGGGGGTTAAGAATTAAGCGAGTTATAATTAAAACTAGTTAGAACTCATTAACGGAGAAAGACACACCCTCGAGCGGAATTATACAAAGTGAAAAAGCTGACACGAAAGTAGACAGGAATTTTGCTTCGGTAGCAACGCCAAAAGAAACAGTCCTGAGCGGAAACTCGGGCTGATAACATCCTCCACGTTTGTCATGGCACAGTTTGATAACAAAGGATTTCAAAATGGCAAATATATATATATATATATATATATATATATATATATATATATATATACATACATACTGAAACTAAAAATAAGTTTTTCTCAAAGCTCTGACTATAGTTAAAATCTTTTTGCATTCATTATGCATAACAAAACATTAGTTAAACAGACTCTTGAAAAACACAAAATTAACTGATCTCAAGAAAAACAAAACTATTAGATCATTATACTGATTATAAAAACTCATTGGAATTTTAATAAATGAGTGTACTTTATTGTTATTTGTCCTTCATTATTATTCACAATTAACTAGTGGCATAAATATACCATCAATATGGTCGTTCGAGTCCAATGATATTTATACATATTTTTACCCCTTATATCAATTTTTACAAAATTTTTCTGCTTTCGTAACTACTAAAGTTATTTATTGTCCTTTCATTTGAACCCAGAATCGTCAATTTCATGTACAATAAGTAGAAAGTCGGCAGGTACGTAATGTACATCTGAAGAATATTTAACGCTTTGAGTACAGAATTATTTCAAGATTTTGGGACGGATTTAATTTGTCGGTGTATGGATTAATATGTAAAAGTAATACATTTTGTTTGGAATATACTTCTATTAGTGATATAAATATATTTTTGAAACAGTATTTGAGTTATAAAATAAAAATAATTATATAAAGAAACAAAATAGAAGAAGATCCAACTTGAAGTCTAACAATTTTTTACCGTGCGGTATTTTTCAAAACATACCGGTGGCTGGCACTGTTTGCATTACCAAGTGGTTGCTTTTCTTATTTTTTGTTTTAACATAAATTACGTTTTAATATATATTATATTTATGTAACACATGCGACACCGTTTTGTAACCTTTTTCTTTCATTTTGTTGCCGAAATATTCTGCAATAACTGTAAGACGTCAGGCCATTGTTTTCCCACTGGCGGGGGTACCGCAAACATTAGTGCCTGTTTCTTCAATTCAGGAGACGAGTCAAACTCGCCCAAGTAAGAAGATGACGAGTTTCGTGCACCCAAAGGGGTTAACTACACAAAACTTACATCAAATGAATTTTTATTTCAATTGTCACCCATAACTAAAAATAAATTTTTTGAAGTAATTAGTAAGATGCCTAAACAAAGGTACATCAAGTAACTAAATAATGATTAAAAAATGAAGTTGATATTAACAAATTTAAATTTTTCACAACTCAAGTTGAATTATGTCAACAAATTAACTTTCAGGTTATAAATGGCAAAAATATTGTTTCATTGTCATCTAAACGGAATGTTTTCAACCTCGCAATTTGTACGTTTGGAAAATGATCCCAAATTGCCAACCGGGAGAGTTGACAATAAATATTTTGAAATACATAATTAAATATTATTTTTGAGATAAAGTACTAGGAGCAAGAATCGAAACACATTTACATTCCATCAAAATTCCAGTGAAAAATTTTTATTATTGGGGATAACAGGAAAAAAGAGGAACTGTAATGAAGGAAAGCCAGATTCAGATCAATGATTGGTATTCTATAGGTTAAAGTGCGTTTCCTTACCTAAATAAGGTGCTAGCGAAATACAAGGAGTATCGTTTCCAGGGGGAGACAAGATCTCACAGAGAGTTATAGGATTTTGATTCGTTAAACGACTGCGATCCACACATTTATTCAGGATATCGATGCAATCCGACCTAAAATTGGAGAAGAATGTCACAAAATCAGATTGAACTCTTATTAAAGAACACTGGTTATCCAACACTAATATAATACACTGTCCACCAATAAGTATTTGGACACCTGTGATAGAAAAGAAAAACTAACTTTATTCAAAATCAATTGTTGGTAGAGCCTCCAGAGAAGCAATGACAGAGTGAACCCTCCGGGGCATACTTTCCACAAGTCTTTGTATGACAGCTAGTGGTATTGTCTTCCACTCGGCTTGGAGTAGACATACAAGTTCCTTCACCGATTTTGGACGGGTAGTACACCTCTTAATTCGGCGATCCAACTTGTCCTAGAGGTTCTCGATAAGGATCAGGTCTGAGCTCTGGGTAAGTCGATGAACTCCATTGGCACCATACCAATCCTTGGTTAGCCTCGAAACATGACAACTGGCATTGTCGTCCTGAAAGTAACAGGGATCCAACCCGTAAAACTGCCACAACGTAGGAAGCACATCATCATCATCCGAAATAGGGCAGTAGGCATCGGCGTTGAGCTTACCATGAATGGGGACCAAGGGTCCCAGTACATACCAAGAGAAACACCCCCAGACCATAATTCCACCTCCTCCGAACTTGACTGTTGGCTCAATGCGTTCTGGCAGGAGACGTTCTCCAGGCAGACACCAGACCCAGACCCTTCCATCCTAACGGTAAAGGGTGAACCTTGATTCGTCGCTCCAAAGAACCCGTTTCCACTTATCTATGGTCCAATTTCGATGTGCTTTGATTTCGATGTGCAACCGAGCTACTTGGTTAATGGGGTCATTAACCAAGTAGCTCGGTTGGACTTTGTAATCAAAGGTTTATGGATAGCCTCACAGCCATGAAAACCAAGCAAATGTGCTTTCTTACGAATGGTATTCATTGAAACAATATTGCCGGATGCCTGTTGTAAATCCTTGCGGATGAGGGCCTTCGGGGCACATTCCGACAATCACCGCTCTCCTTCCACTTCTTAATCACATAGGCCACTGTCGATTTTGGGTACTTCAGATCACTAGATATGTCCCATAAGTATCGGCCACATTTGTGATACCCGATAATTATACCTTTCTCGAAATCGGAGAGCTCCGAACTGCGCGGCATCTTGCATGCAACTAATGCCGATGCTGTTTCCTACACCATGTATACCGGCTGAGGCCGTGACGTACCTCAGGACAGCAGATATCGTCAATTGCATAGGTGTCCAAATACTTGTTGATAGACAGTGTATAAGCTACAAAAAATGGTGACTTGGATATTATTGTAACACTGTTATTAGGGCATTTATTGCCCTGAGACGGCAAATAGAGACATGGGCCTCAAAACAAAAAGTAAGTATATGGAAATAACGAAAAGAAATAGTAATGAAATAAACAGATACTGCTTTGAAAGTGTTAGAAACGCTAATGACTGACAAAAAATGAAATAAATACTCAAATGATAATCTTGTTATGATGGCAAATAGAGACATGGGCCTCAAAACAAAAAGTAAGTATCTGAAAATAACGAAAAGAAATAGTAATGAAATAAACAGATACTGCTTTGAAAGTGTTAGAAACGCTAATGACTGACAAAAATGAAATAAATACCCAAATTAATAATCTTGTTATGATGGCAAATGGGTATTTCTGTGGTTTAAAAACTAGGTTATCCTCAAAACTTAACATGCATCAAACCCTAATTCAACCTTTAATATTATATGGATGTGAGGGGGTTTTGAGAGAAAAATCTATGGAGCCGTCCTTGAAAATAATGTACATTATAATTAAGACACACTTAAAGAGCATGAGAGTGTTAGGTTTATCAGATCACATAGCTTGGACATCTATTTAGATTGGAAGATTCCAACCTGATCACAAAGGGACCAGAAAAAGGATCGGTCATTCTCAGGACCCGTGGGAATTTTTTCAACTGACAAAAGCAGAAGTTCCAAACCCAGAGTGGAATGGGAATTTTATGTCCCTGTATACATCTGTGTGGAATGCCGGCTGTCGTTAAGGACTCCGGTCCACTGACCGCTCCAGTGAATTCAGCCCTTTTTCTCCCCCCTCCTTTAGCGAGGGGTCTTTCAAGAAGGCAGTTGGTTGTTGGGGGCTGGAGGTTAGAGAAGAATGTTTATCTCTCTCTCAGTGGTGTTATTTGGTACCGTGTATATATTGTATATAGGTGATATAATAAAGTCTAGGACTTTAAGCTATTGTTCTTACTAAGCCCCCACAAACACAAAGGTGTATGTATGTCGCGAAGTTACACTAGTTTGAGTTTGACAACGTAGAGAAAGGATTTTGGGACCGGAGAGGTGTGGCAGAACTGGCAGAAACTGGTGGGGACCTGTAGAGCCGAAGTAGAAGACGATAAAGTACTTTAAAGTTAAGTTGACTAGCATGCTAAGAAATGTCTTTGGATATGTCTCAATGTGCAGATGATCTTCAAACATAAATGCTGCAATGGAAATACCTTGAAAACCGTTGGTTTAGCAGTCATTAGATTGGAAAACATATCACCCGTCTTGGTGACACTATTGGCTTCTTGGTGACATTTGTATGTTAGAGAAATTTGTTTTCATGTTAGCTTATATACGTTTTCAAGTTTAAGTAAATTTTTCAACATAAACAAATTACTCTTGGCTTCCCTACAAAAATATAGGGTAAGTACCTGTTATTGGAGCACTAGATTCTACTTTTCACCTACACGAATATTACTACCACTCCAGAATCAAGATTCAAAACTGCAGATTCTGACAAAGTGCTCTACTACTCAGCCATCCTTTTCAGCTAAGTAATTGGTTTTGCAGTTAGAAAAATCTTTAAATTGGCTTCTAAATGGTAAAGATGCCGTACTGCCTTCTGTAAAAATAATGTTACGTTGTCCTAGTGTTCGAGAAAGAAGAAATGAATACTCATTAATAAACACATGGACAAATATGTCTTCATTAAATGAATGCCTAAGAAATACAACTGGAATACAACTTATGCTTTCGAGTCGGCACCGGTCCTAAAAAACAACATGTCTCTGGTTCATCACATCCAAATATTTATCAAATCTGTGATAATGAATAGGATTTAGATCGTTATTTTCTTATTTTTATACTTAAATATATGAACATTTTTTATTGAAAGACAAGAGGAAATGTAACAATAAGTTACATTCGGTTCAGTTTTTTTAACCTCTTCTCGCGAGTCATCGTCAAAGACATACCAGAACAGGACCGGTTAAACTAGAAAGAAACTTCGGACCCAATAGAAGATCCCGTTGGTTTGACTTTTTCTGACCCCCTCCGTTCGGGAGTGGACCCCTGTTTTTCTCCGCGTTGCAGTCGGATTTGTTTAGAAGACAAGGTTGTGACCAAAGGAGAGTAGAAGGGAAACGCTGCTGGCATCCTCGACTCGAGGGATGGACCTTTTGAAAAAATTCATCGCCCTATTGTTTTTTAGGGCGACTCCAGAGCAGTCTTCGATATCTACAAACGATAAGTTGATTCCAGTTGTATTCCTTAGGCATTTATAAATTCATTTGATCAAGACTTATTTGTCCATGTGTTTATTAATGAGTATTCATTTCTTCTTTCTCAAGCAATAGGCCAAAGTAACATTATTTTTACACTTTCCAAATAAGAAGTGGAGTACCAATATTTTCTTGGCTCAAGATTAATGCGACAGTAAAGGGTACAACTTAGAGTAGTGTTTCTGTGAAATTTTTGTATTTTTGGCGCCATTTTATTCATGTACAGTATTTATGCCGATAAGGTTTTCCTCCAGAAATTACAGTTTAAACTTTTAAAAGACTGACATATGTTAAGAATAAATATCTGGAATAGAAAAAAAAACAGGCGAGAGAGGCTCCCGGATTATCTAATTCTTAAAGGATAAGAATTATTATCATTTAAAAACATAATAAAAATAGAGAATTTTAAAGTGCTACAGATAACTGTAGTAGTATGCTACTTAAAGAGAAACGAGATTTAGAGAAAATATTACTTGCATATCCTGTTTACGTGAGCTTCGTGGTGACAGGGTTTGATTTGCAGAGCACAAGCGATGGCTTTCCAAACATCCGAATAACACGCAGAGATCTTCAACACAGGAATCTCCATCATTGGAAGGTGAATGACTCCGTTCTCCCACAGAAGAACATCCTGTTCGGCGGCTCGGTCGGCCCGGGGGTCGCAACTCCGGAACAGTTCGGTCGGCCGGGAATTGAAGTTGCTGCAGTAATTCAGTCCCTCACATCCCAATTCGCAAGGTTCGTCCACTGAAATCGAACACCAATCCACTTCACACACTAAATACACTCTTCTAGGGTTGTTTTTTAATTTTACCTTTATTCTATACATTATTTTTTACAATCAATAAATGAAAGATTATAGCATTAACACTCGGACCGTGGGAGTTTGGGTGTACCTTAAACCAACCCTGATGGGCATGAATCCGTATTGGTATACACCCTATTTATACGGAGTGACATCGATTCACTTTTAGAGATTAAATTATTCTACTAAGTGATAAAATATAATAAGATATCAAGAAGTATACTTAGTTAGAAAAATATAGAGAAAACTTGAATGGAATTGTGTTTTTGACCAGTCAAGGTTTGTTCAGGTACAGTTGGTTATAGGAATTTTGTAATATAGGAATTTTGCATTATAGGAATATTGTAATATAGGAATACTGTAATATAGGATTGGAATAATAGATCTAGGAATAAGGCCCGAAACAGGAAAATAATAAGGGACAAGACCCTGAGTGTGGGAAACAAATAAGGCCTTCTGTGAACCCATAGATGTGATCCAGCTTTGGGCCATGAAGACGCAATTTCAATCCCCTGTTGACGTTACAGAAATTAGTAAAATCCAACGGAAAAATCACATGGGACCCTATAGAAGTAAGATTAGTCACGTAACTTTGCATGAGATAAGCCCAAAGAAGCGGACAACACAGAAAATAGAGTCCTCATACTACCCTTCGATTAGACAAAAGAACTAAAAGTAAAGTACAAGAACGAATGGAGAGAGTAGAAAGTCCAAAAATGCCCCAAACACGTCCTCGCGTATTCTAAATGGTCAAACGCAAAAACACAAAAAAAAACCTTAGTGTAAGATTTTATATTTCCTATAAAAAAAAACTATGTCTGTTTCCAAAGCCACAAAAATATTCTTCACATTATCATTTAGATTAGTGTAACGTCACGGGATCCGTGTGTGTGTCGAAGTGGTTAGGACACGACGTACAGCTTAGAAACAATAGCAACGTTTATTCTTGATTAAAATGGAGTATGTACAAATTTTGAAAAAAATAGAAAATAGTGCTTGAGTCAAAATGACCTATCTTGCGGTTCTAGAGCCAAACCCAGATGCAATTATAAAATAAAAATAACATAAGGATGATGTTTTTTTTTTTATTTCTGAACCCGTTATATGAAAGCAGCGAAATAAATCTATAAATATGCAGATTTTAAGGTAATAATTTGTAAAATTACTGCTTTCCCTTTCGGTCGTAATGGGCAAATGAGTCCCAGACTATTTCTTTATTTTTGGCATTTATAATCCCACTTTTCAATGGGTCTTTAAGCTTTCGGTATTTTTAATGAATAAGGAGAGAAAAATGTGAGTAAAGAATTCTGGCAACACTTTCAGAATACAAATGGCGCGCTTATGTTTTCCAGATTTCCTACTGCTCAAGTTTCGATTTGTCGAAGTTTTAAATTCTGTAGGAGAAACGGTTATATTTAAGGCATATTTAGTATAAAATAGCTCTTTAAACCCTTGGATACATCAGTCATTTTATGGACCACTGTAATCCATTAACGTGATGCATGCACTTCATTACGTGTTCTATAGCAATGCAAATTTCAAAATAAAATGTTCTCTTTTTTTCAACTTGCACAAAACTGTCCAGATGAGCCAAACTTGATAGTATATTTCGGACACATCAAATGCCTTTTTGGCAATTTCATGACAAATTCATGAAATGTTGAATAAATTCTTTTTGTGTGATATATTATACCAATCGTATTATACCAATTATTGTATTATACCAATTTAACAATGGGCAAACATGTCGAAAATCAGTAATCAAACTACTCCAAGATAATATATTGTTCATTTTTATGAAATATTTATGAGAGTTTCTGTTGTATTATAAGAATATCTTCGACGGTTCAGAGAAAAAAAAATAGTCTCAGTTGACAGGTTTGGAACATATTGTCAGGGGGAATTTCCAGGAAACGGAAAAAGTTAAAAACTTTCCACTCATTGCACCTTCTATATCAATATGAAATCAAAGTACTTCCGATGACGAAATTATAGAGCAGGTCTCAACAAATTCGTTAACCGCGATTAACCCAACCAGTGATGGGACACAATTCTCCGTTTAAACAGAGATTAATCGCGGTGAACGACTGTGGTAAGACCGGCCCAAAAATTATGCCTGTAGAAAGGGTTAATGGGGAACAGAACTCATGTCATTCATTCAAAAGTATGGAACAAAGTACCTTCTGTTAAACATCGCACCATTTCTGATTCAGCCAACTGATACTGACAAAGGCGATCGAAGTCACTCCAACTGCTTGTCCACTGGTTGCTGAATGTCTGAAATGGCAGCACAAAAACATCACAACACATTTCAAACTGTAAAAAATAGTAGAACATATTACTCAGTACCAAATGAAAGGATTATATATGTGGAAGAAGACTACATTTCACTCACTTTCTCACTTGATGGCAACACCATCGCTGGCTATTAGGTAAAAAAGGGGGAAACGGCGCGCTCGGTGGAAGCCATTGACAGTAACAGCTATCGATGTTGGATACTTCGTGTTCGCATTTAGTTCTTAGTGAATAATTGTTATCTTCTGTGTTGAAGATGGGGAATTGTAATTTTTCGTACACTATCTGAATATTGATAATGGACTCATTATTAACGGGTACTACAAAATGGCGTCAGAAAGTGCTTGAACCCCAATGTGCTTGGATTATGCCT
The DNA here is from genome assembly GCA_032207245.1 of Pardosa pseudoannulata. Classification (NCBI taxonomy): domain Eukaryota; kingdom Metazoa; phylum Arthropoda; class Arachnida; order Araneae; family Lycosidae; genus Pardosa; species Pardosa pseudoannulata. Next base: position 13,658 of record CM063509.1, read on the forward strand.
AACTCATCAAAACTGTGAGTAGTAAATATTTTATTTGATTTTTTTTTGAGAAAAGGAATTTTTTATCGAGAGCAAGAAAGGAGGATTGGATAAGATTAACTGAAGAACTCTGTTTAACATTTTCTCAAAATCCTGAAATAACCAATATTACGTAACTTATAATCACTACAGATTTTGAGGAAGATTACGAAAAAAATGTTCTGGAAAATATTGTAGCTGAGTGCTTGGAAAAAGCCGCTTTCGAAAACGAAATACTAACTCAGGAAATTCAGATTGAAAAATTAAAAGCAGAAAATTTGAATTTTTTTCAAAACAGCACTTTAGTTACAAACAATGATAGTTTTAAAACAAATGATTTAAATAAGTTAATTCGATGCTTCGATGTTCATGAAACCGACATTTGTACTTATTTAAGTTTATTCGAAAGACAAGCATCACGAGTACATATAAAGAGAGAAGAATTTGTAACTTATTTAATGGGACTGCTTCCCCTTAGTATGGTGCAGATAATTGCTCAAGAGCCGGAACAGTTAACCACAGATTACGAATTCGCAAAAACTCTTTTACTTAAACGCTTCAAATTAACCCACGAACAGTTTTGTCAGAAATTTGTTTATCATAAAAAGGAACCAAATGTTTCGTTGCGAGATTTCGCTTATCAATTAAATTTATATTTTGAAGAATGGATTTCAGGATTAAAAATTACAGACTTTGAGAAATTAAAAGAACTTATGGTTGTAGACCAATTAAAAAAAGTTACCACCTGAAATTCGAGATCATTTTATTCATTAATTTGCATAAAATAGTAGAACTTTATCCGTTGATTGAAAAACTAGAAACATGCTAAACAGCGCGAATTAAATATAATAAAGTTGATCGTTCTCGTAAATCTCTAAATGTTGCAGATAAATTCACTCAGCCAAAACGACTTAATGAAAACGCACCAACCTCCTCCCTTGCTCGTGCATCTCATGATAATGCATCTGATTTATATAATTATAATAATTCATCTTCTCATGTAACTGGAAATAAATATTCTAATCGTAAATGCTATAATTGTCCAAGTTATGGACATATAAACTCTAATTGTGATTAAAAACTATAAGTGTAACAAGTGTCATAAAATAAGGTATAAAAGCCATGAGTGTACTGAACGTCAGGTTTTACAAACGGTATAACAAAACAAAATCGAAATGAATATTATTTTGAATTGCGAAATAGTGGCTATTGTTGATACGGGTAGCGAAATCAGTATAAGTAAAAAAATCTATGATAAATTTGATAATGTTTCTTTAATGCTGTCTCTCGTCCATAAATCATATTTGTTTTATATTCTTTGATCCGTTTTCAGTACATAAAACCGAGAAGAAATACTTTAGTCTAACGTTTTTAATATACCACACATAAGAATTTCGAATGTAATGTGTAAAAGCCGAGAATGTGATTTTTACACAAAAATTCCAAACTCGTATTAAGTCGAAATGAGGAAAAGAATTTCAGTAACTTTCAGATATGTCGCCAAGCAGGTGAAATATTTTCCAATCCAATTTCTTTCGAGTAAAACGCTCTACCAGCTTTGAGACAACGCTGGTGGTTGTTTCTGGCGGTAGGCCGGCGATGGGTGCACATTTTGGCTTTCAAACTTAATTTTAAAAACACTAAATAAATTTATTATCTAATTTACGTGATTTTTACCGATAATAAAATTAACTTACGACCAGAACCAGTTATTTCCATTCCCTGCATGAAATTGGGCCGACATTCAGAAAATCTGTTTCAACAACGTTCGTTTGGAGCACTACGGTCTGCCTACTGCTGAAAGCCTATTTTGAACATTTATGCCTCAGTGGGATTCGAACTAACGAACCGAATGTCAGGGCCCTAACCATAGCATTCGTTTGAGCGCTGCTCTCATTAGCAAAAATTGGATTTGTAAATCTGTTGAAGAGAATTACTTAAACATTTTGCTTCTAAGAGTCGAGTCTTACGGCATTTGGCTCCGTAAGTTGAGAATCCCTGAGCTACACCAAGGATTCTCATGTCTTTTACGACGAAAAATAACATTTTAATTTCATCAAGTCTTTATTAATCTCGAAATTTTATACTAATTGATTGCCGTGGCACCGAATTTTTAGAATCGCGGCATTAGACAGTAATATTTTAACTTACAACTCTGGGAACACTATCGGACACTATTCCATAGATTTAAATAATAAAAATTCAATTTTTTAAAAATTCTATTTTTGATGATTTACGTTTATTAAACTATTGGCTGATCTGCTACAGATATAGTATTACTACTTTGATGCGATTTTAACAAAAGAAAAAAAATTGTAAATTTATTTTTCAATTTGTGTTTTTAAATAGTTTTAGCTAAAATTATTAGCAAAATTAATTTTTGCTATTATACGAGAAATCAGTTTTCCAGTTCTGAGGACTCTAGAATGGTCCAAATGAGATACAACTGCAGCAACGGATAATTCACATGATGCGCTTCGCATTTATTATACAAAAGTTTTTAGTATATCTATATAATAATTTTTAGCATTTTTACATATATATCTGCAGAACAAAATTTTAACACTATTATGGCGATATTTTAACACATTATGTGCGGGTACATTTCGCAGCGGAATTGTACCGGGAGAGGGCGTTTTGCGGTTATGCAGTCAAATATATCTCGATAGATGGAAAATTATTTAATTTTTAACCAACTTTTCGTATTTTATATTGAAATATATAAACAAATATGTATAAATAGAAATATGTAAATAACAACCGTAAGATTTTTGTTAACAAAAAATATATTTTTAGGGGATAAATTTGTAAGAATATCGTAAATAGGAAAAATCAAATAGAAATAGTAGTATATAGTTTTAAAATTTTCCCATTCTGTGGTTCCGCGATGTAAAATCTAGTTTTTATTTGTCTCAATTTTTCCAGAATCTATGTAGAAGACAAGAACATTCGGCCGAACGCTGGCCGATTGCTTAGGGCGCTGATCGTCGGTGCCAGAGTTCGTAGGTTCGAATCCCACTATGGCATGGATGTTCGTAGCCTTTCGGAATCGGCTTTAAGCTGTAGGTCCCGGTCTCATTAGCCCTCGTGTGCAAAACAGTAGACCGTAGCGCTCCAAACCAAACCAAGAACATTCGACTTCGTTTTCATGTATATATACCTTTATTCTTGTACCCACAAACAAACCATGTTGTTACACTAACCCGTACTAGTAAGTGACCCGCGCTAAAGAAGTCGGAAAACGTACTAGTACGTGACCCATGCTCAAGTATCAGTCGTTAGAAAACGTGCCATTACGAGTCCCGTGTACAATGTGTTAAAGTATATCAACATTTGACGATATATTGATATACAATCTAGCCGTGTTCAATTTTTACATGGGGTTCATTCGATCCAGGATACTGAAAAAAAGAATGAATGAAAATGGCATTAAACAAACTTATTTAATGACCATGTTACCTAATTACTTAAAATTATTTGTTTTGTACTACTTTGACTGGTGCTTACTTTGGTTTTAGTAAAAAAAATATAATCAAATTTTAGACCCCTGTTGAAAATCAACACTCTTCAATTGAAACGAAAATGCTTGGCTATTTTTGTGACAATTAAAAATCTACTCTGCATTACTATATGAAATTGTTAAAACTAGTCCAACACTTTCTTATAATTAAAACAGCCATCACTGTTTCTTTTTTGTCAAATCAGATGTCCATCTTTAAAAATATGCATTTGAGATCTTTTCTTGTGAAAAATTTTGATTGCAGCTTAATCACATCTGCACGATTAGCTCCAATTTGGCTCTGGAAATCGCATTTCATTTTGACGTCACAAAGTTTTCAATGTTTTCCACTTGTAACGGGATGATTGTGTCTTTAAGTAAAAAAAAAAAAACTTTAAATTTATATCATTCGTCGTTAAAAAACCTGAATTAAAAAAGTGAAGGACATCTGACAAATAATTGCATGGTACTAATATTAGACTGAATGTATTGTTCGTCAATTTTAAGTAGTAATTTTAATTGTTTATAACTTAAAGTTGTGGCTGCTTTCATTTTAACACATTGTGTGCAAGTACATTTCGCAGCGGAATTGTACGGGAGCGGGCGTTTTGAACATAAATTTAGTTATTCAGTTAAATCTCAATAAATCGAAAATTATTTAATTTTTTAACCAACTTTTCATATTTATATATTGAAATATATAGACATATATATATATATATATATATATATATATACACATATATATATAAATAATATATATATACACACACACACATATAGTTATAAATATACATATATATATAGTATTTTTTCAAGGATAAATAAAAAGTTAATTTTGAATATAAATTGATTTTTTTAATCAACCTTCCCGATCTGAGGATCTGCATAGACTGTTGTAAAAACTAGTTTTTAATTGTCTAAATTTTTCTAGAATCTATAGTAGACAAGAACATTCGGATTCTTTTTCCTGTCTATACCGTTATTTTTGTACCCACAAACCTTGATGTTACATTAACCCGTACTAGTACGTAACCCGCGCTCAAGTATGAATCGTCAGAAAACTTACATGTTCCGCATACAATGTGTTAACAACTAAAACGAAAAACTTCCGTTACTTCTTTGGATGAACCTCACTCTTAGATGTTTAATAATAAATGAGACATCTTAGAATAGGATATTTAAATCTTGAATATCAAAAACATTTTATTGACGACAAACCTGTGCAACAAGTGATAGATTAAACTATTACTAAACATAGAAGTAAAATGTTTGAGAAAAAAGGGCAATGTAGAAAAGGGGAAAGAAAAGAACTATTAAAAAGTATTATTTTGATTTATGTAAGTCGAAAACAAGTACCTAAATACGAAATATGCAAGACACTAAATAATTTTTATTAATCTAAACACTTACTCTCCTAATCAAAAGATGTTTATTGCAGCTAAAACCCTAATACGCAAGAGATAGCGAATGTGCGACAAAAATCCTTTTTGGTTTATTTAATTCTCTTTTTGATTCTTTGAATTAAAATTACTAAGTTTGAAATTTTCAACCTCGAAGATATTGTTTCAAACTCGAAACGATAATTGAAAAAATCCGGAATTCCGTGATACTCCGGTGCTCAATGACCCCTATTGGTAAATCCTACATTTTCAACAAAATCCTGAATATCTGGTATTTCCAGATTTAACCCAGACAGTTGGCTGGCTTGCTATCTCTTCTATTAAAATTAATCGGAATAATCTAAGTGAGATTATACTACTCCAAGCTATTATAATAGTGAAATATTTTGGTGAGTCAGTCCCATTCTAAATAAGAGATAATCCAAAATTGATTTACTTCAATGCAAAGCCTTTGACAATTGACTGTCGCAGCTCTGAAGCAGCACTGTAATTTACCACTGTCCATTCCAACCTTTTCGGACTGTATCAGAGATCCACCTGGTTCGTTGACGACCGAATTTAACAGGAAACATTGCCACAGTCGGTCCTGGCAAAAATAGATTTAAATAGATTAAGAAGAGTCTTTCACAAAATTCTGCATTGCTCTATCATAACTGGAAAACAAAAATTTGCAAAAAAAAAAAAAAAATTACAATCTGTTATTTCTGATAAATTACAATCTGCGTATTTTCAATAGGCGTTTCAAAATCCCGCATTCTTATTTTCTCAGTCATCACTGACTAAGAAGTTCAATTATTTTCAACACTTCGTTTGAGGCCCTATACTTTCGAAAGATATGTTTCTATTCTGAATGTGTTACTCTTTCGATAAACCGTAAATCTTTAAATACATGACAAAATTATACAAACTCTTTGGATACGTTTAAGGCCTGTTTTAGCTCTTTTAAAGTTATAAGATAATTGATGCAGTAGTATTCTGAAAAAGAAATTTTATTATAGTCCTCCTAACTGTATTTATAGTGCAGTTATTAACATGGAGCTTAAATTCAAGCGATTTCAAAAATACATTTTGTCAAATAAATTAATAATGAAAAACTATAGGATGTAACAAATTCGAAAAGTCATACAAATTTGAAAAAAAAAGAAATTCTAATGAATGAGTCGTTAAAAAAGCTAAATGTTTAAATTACATGATTTTAATTTCTCCTACAAATAATACAACTATGTATGCTCCAAAAATATTAGTTTCTCTGTTTAGTAGCTATCTTCTGGATTGTGGCAACAGGCAATTTTAAATTCTTCTACAGTTTTATTTAAACGGATAACTATGATTTTCTAAAAGTTGTAAGAGGCCTTATCCCAGATAAGCAAACTTGCAGCTCTTTCTTTGCAAACTTGCAGCAAGTTCAGCATGACAAGTCTGAAAGTTTGGTTTGGAGTGCTAGTCTTACTTTTTGCAACTCGAAGGCTAATGAGACCGAGACCTACAGCTTAAAGCCGATTCCGAACGGCTATGAACATCACTTCACAGTGGGATTCGAACCCACGAACTCCTGTACCGAAGGCCACCGCCCTAACCAATCGGCCATCGTTCGGCCTGCAAGTCTGAAACAAGACTGCAGCAAATCTAGGAATTTTCGATTGATTCAAGGCTGCAATAGTTTTGCAGCAAAATAACGTTGCAAACAAGTGGTCGCTTAATGTTCCGTTTAATTTACAGGAGTTTTGCTGCAAGTTTATAGTCAAATTTGTTAGGACAATATATTATCCAGAAATTCTGCAAGTATACATGCTATCTGCGATAGGTATTCAAAAAGCAGTTTAAGCAGACACAGTCTTGTTAACGGAATTCATTTGAAATAAAATGGCGTGAAATATTCCTCAATGAATACACGAGAGTAATTCTTCTATGTTTAATTGGTTGACGATGTTGGAACTCAAGATCCTTCATTTCCATGTTAAGGGTGGAGAAAATGTCTTACACAGACAAAAGTGCATCTGTTAGGAGAGGAAAATCACGTCGATGTTTTAGCTAAGCATTTGCTTTATGGCTTGGTGAAACCACAATCAATGCAAAAAAAGACCCTGGGACAGCTAGGTTGGAGATAAGAATAAAAGGGCTAATTCATTTTAGAGTTTTAGGAAAGGTGGAAGGAATGCTAATATCAGCGATATATATCCTTGACTTATTTTTGGTTAAGGAAACTAGAAAGTGATTAGGAGAATCCTTTTAGATATATTACATATATATGTCAGATCTAAAAAAGGGGTACTTGAAAATGACGTGAATTATAAACTATTTTAAAAAGGGAACTCTTTTATAATAAATAAATGAAAAAGACCCACGGTCGCGTAAGCTTTCGGAATAATGCAGTCCGCCGTAAAGGTACTTCACAGGAAGTAGATGACTAATCAAGAGAGAAGTACAGTTATCGAGTGGACAAGGATTGGTCAACACCTTTCCACTTTCAGTTTCGCCACGAATAAATGAAAATGGGCCAAATTTTGCTTTTAAATGAAACTATGTTTCAATAAACTTATTATTACTAAGGACTAATTATTCCATGTACCCATTTAGTCGAGTTTTCTAGGTTTTTATGTTTCAGAAACACTGTTGAATGAAAAGTTTTTCATGCTTTGACATCCCCTTTTAAAATTTTCTTGCCTATTTTTCACTTCATTTGGCTTATTACAAGTCAGTTACCTTTAATACAGAACTAAAATTGTTTGATTGGATGAAGCATTTTTTAAAACAATAAAATTATACACTCCAATATAATTTCTAACTTTTATTCCACTTTTTAAATAAGAAGCATGTCGGCAAACTTACTCCAAGGTCACTGAGGGGCAGCATGAAAAAGAATTATAAAATGTTACATACAAAACTGCATATTCTAGCATAACATGCGCTAAGAATAAATTTCATCAATTAACAAATAATCAAATCTTCTGATTTGAACAGAGTTAGCAAGAAATACGCTCCCCACTTCTTAGGACTCGAGAATACGTTCGATGGGTGCAAATAAGATACAATTCGAACTACAGACCACTCCAATGACTCGCTAAACATTTATAACAAAAAAAAATCTTAGCACAAAATTCTGCGTATAGGGGTCGCTGTGATACATATAAACACATTTAATGTTTTATAAATGCTAAATATTACAAGTAGCATTAAAAGTGCTCAGTGTCTCCCCCTCCCTGTTCAGCAGAACCCTGTATTCCACAGGTGACCGGAATATCGCGAAAGTGTCGCCATCATTCTGGTCCTCCAGGAAACCCCACAGCCAAAAGGGGCACGTGCAGATGTTGGACCTCTTTTATAACTGCAACGGAGTTCTGGCAGCTCTCGCAACGGAGGCACGATGTGCAGACTAGAAACTAATGCCTGACTTAACTTAATGAAACTAAATAAACACCATACGAGCTATATTTTTAGCGGATTTTTGTACTAATTACCCCCTTTTTTTACAATTAATGACAGGCATATCCTGTAGTTCACTTGGACCAAGCAATTCTAGTTTCCCCCGAAGTGTTGAACGTATTTCTTGCCAGCCCTGTATATTTAATAAATGTAGACGAAAGATTATTAGTTTTGGATGTTGACCGGAACTATTTCCCAATTCAAAGCACATAACAGAGAAATAAGAAGCGAATTTGAGAGAGAAATCCACCTACTTGAGGTAGAGGTGGTCCACATCCGCCTTTATTTAGACCGTCCACAATTTCTTGTGTTGTCGTTTCCGTCCTTAAAACTTCTTTGCAAGCTGTTTTGCACTGCGTACTCGTAGACTTGTCACAACAGTGCATGTCTACAAAAAACGAACTGCGTTAGAATCATGTTATTTATTTGTAAATTAATAGTTGAAGAAGGCATATTGTATTCTATTAACAAGCATGCAAGTAGTCAAATACCTTAAAAATGATGACGAACAAACTAGAAAAAAAGTCGCAGAATAGAACCTGTTTAAGAATTTTTCCAAACGAGCGACAGATTAAAAATTCTTAATCAGAAAAAATACATTTTACATAAATTAATTAATATGATGTATGTTTATTCAAAATATGACCATTTAAAAAACTGAAATTTATATTGAATTCATATTTTCCGTCTTATTTTTATTATAACAAAAATGAAAATGTATCCTATCCTCTTTTATGGCAAGTAAAACATAACATTGAATCAGTACCCAATGCGTATAAGCAAATTTTCTGAAACTCATTGGGACCATTCAAATAGCATTCATCATTAACACTTGGCATCCGCTTACTTACTTCACCGCCAACTTACGGGGGCAACGGGCGTTTTTTCGTGAATCGCGCGAAAGTTATTCAGAAAAATCAATTGAAAACTTTCTTTTTAGGAACGAAACTTTTTTTATTTTACACTTTAATATAGACTATGATTATTTAAAAAAAAATTACGAAATCCCAAAAATAAACGATTTTTAAAATGAAGGTTCAATCATCTGTCGGCGCCTATTTCTTCATCATTCTTTGTCACAATGTCTCATTTTGTCCATTTTGTATTCGACAATAAAAAACCAAGCTTTCAATCGACAAAACCCGACTCGTACGTTCCGGAGCTAGGAATTCAATGGAAGACGAAAGAACGCGACCAAAGAGTGGCTCGACAATCTTAACTTGTGGAAAGAAAAAATTCAAAGCGTTGCATAACAACGCAAACAACACGCCTATAATGTCACACCTACATATAATTATAGGTATTCCGTAGATTTGTAATGGTTAGCGGGTATCCACCACCAATCTACTCAATACGTGCGCTCCAGTGACTGACTGCAAAAAACGTAAAAATACGTTGCCCGCACGCGAAAGACTTAATATATGCTTTCAGTTCTGAATTTGTGTTATTTGCCTCTTCTGAATCGAGGAATTTTCGATTTATTGAGGTGGGGGTGTTTATATTTTGACGAGATAGAACTTTTGCTACAGTTAGAGGTGAGAGTATTATCATTTGCATTTGGCTAGATAGTGTTTTAAGCCCAATAAATTTAAATGAGTGCAATATTTTTTCTTGGAGGAAGGAGTCTAGCAGTGAATTGGGCGGAACTCATTTTTCTCATACAAGTGACAGTGCACTGAAATATTTAATGGCATTCATTAATAGTGAGAATAATTTAAATGGAAAACATCTCATCGCCTCGGAATTTGTTAACTTTATAAATTTTTTAATATATAATTTATAATTTTACTGATAATTTATTTAAATTTTGATATGTCCATTTTGCATATAAATATAAATTTTATCAAAATGAAAGCATTTTTATTAAAACAAAACCATTTTTTTTAAACTTGTAACTGTTTTTCAAACACCGTGAAACTTTTGTTACATTACATATAGATAATATCAGGGATTACAAAATGTAAAAATCCAAGTTATATTAAATTCAATTTAGTCTCTTTTGCTAATTTTGATTATTTAATCTCACTTCCCCCTCTTGTCCTATAGATTATCTGAATTTGAAAAGTTGTTCAAGAAGAAATGAATGATTTTCAATTAAGATCTTTCTCAGTGGAGACTATTGAGGTTCGATATCCTGATAATGAGTGGTCGCATATCTTCACTGGTGGTTCTATGTTTGAGAGAACACGCGGTGCTGGATCCCTTGTGACCTTAGTCTTGGCTTACCAATGGGCCCTATTACCACTGACTTTGACGGTGAAGTTTTTGCAGCAGCTACCGGTTCGTAGTCACTCTTTTGCAAGAGCAGTTATTTTGTCGGAATCTAAGAGTACGCTTCAGGCTTTTTTTGAAAAATCAAATTAGTTCCCACAGAATTTTAGAATGTAGACCTAAAGACACTGGAACACAGAATTTCTTTCCATTGTATAATTTTGGGCTGATCCACTGGTTAAAAAGGAAGCCTGGATAGATAAACCGCCCTCTTTCATTTCGTACAACTCAATTCTTTGTAAATCTGACTCTTAAACAAGATGTGCGAAGAATAAGAGGGTGGATTTGGGAGTTCCTAGAAAGAGTGAAGTGACCCTTTTTTACAAGAATTGGGAGGGTGGATTCTCCGGACTGTGACTCTAGTCATCAGGCTTTTGAACATTTCTATAATTTCTGAGTATGAGGACATTGCTAAAAAGTATTGGAGAGGCCGTGGCTCAGTCGCTGAGTGTTCGGCATTTTAAATCAAAATTAGGCTTAAGGAAGAAGGAAACATTTCTTTCGTCTGAACGGGTTAAGTACGTAAATAAAATGCCTTACTTCGAAACGGGAGATCTACTGGCGTGACGTGAATATAAGCTTGAACACATTGCTGAACAGATGGATTCTCGTTCGAACAATACCTATGAACTGCATCTCGAACTTCTTTGGTAGGAGTAAAGGAACTGATAAAGATTTTTTTGCAAGCCTCCAGGCAATCATTTGTCGAAGCATTTTTGCAGCACCTGTCACCTGCTGTAATAAAATCGAGAAATCAACTCAACTTTGAGTATGTTGTATACAGAAATTTAATGCAAGGCTAAGATGGAGTTTAGAAGCATTGTTGATGGCATACTTTAACAAGGGGAATCGATTTAGAAATTCCAACTCATTGGCAATTTCACCCCTTAGAAATTCCCGAAATTTCTTTCCGTTCTTCTAAAAAATTGTTGGAGATGTAAGTTAATATTTAAATAAAGTTAAGCGACAAAACGTTTATATCCTCCATGGTTTATGACTACAGAGCTCCCTAGCGGCGATGAAAAATGACGTCAGCCTCCTGCTAGGATTGACTGCCGTTATGTGTTTTCTTTTCCTTAATGTGTTTTGTCAGTAAAAGTATCTCGTCTCAATGAAAGTAAATTGTTGCTTGATCGGCGCACACCTCGAGAATTTCTAGTGTATTATAGAAGTTGGCTTAAAGTTTTATACAAAAATATTTATACAGTATTTTTACAAAAACAAATAAAATCCTAATGCATATAATGCTTAAATATTAAATTCTAATCTATCGTTTGGGTGTTCCTTCTCGAAAAACAGAAAACTAATGAATTCCGACAAAAAAACTTCTTGATGTTCTGCTTTTACACATTTTATTTATATTTAAATAATGCAACAAAATAAATTAATTAAAAAAAATTTACATTCATTCTAAAGATTCTATTTGAACCCCAATACTATTATTAGCTTCTTCTATTAATATTTTGTACTTCCATCAATTGCTTCATTTTCCATTTCTCATTTAATGTTTGTAATTTCTCAAAATTTATTACAAAACTGATATTAAGTTTGTTTCACTAATATTTCTTCCATTTTCATTTCCATGGGATCATTTTCAACAAAACTGAATTGAATCAACTTTCTGTAATAGTCTGAGTGTTCATTAAACTGATTCTGGGATTACCCTTTCAGTAAAAACTGCACTTCATGATTTACTCCATGGCTGCTACTCAGCAAGGCCTCAATTTCAGGTAGCTCAATATTTTGATTTTAATTATGATTTACGTAAGTAAAATTAGTGTTAGATTAAAATATTTAAGTTTTAGGAGAAATTGATGTTTGACTCATTACAGAATAAAATATAAAAATACATTCTATTTGTATGTGTATTTGTCTATTTGTAATGCTTATTTTGAAATTGTATTATTATTGAATGAAATTTAAATGTTAAAACCCCCATTATTTACAAAAATTGCGTAAAATGAGATCAGGGGCACGGTTCAAGTGAAATGCGTATATCTCTTTTGACGGTCCTTTATATTCCTATATTTAATAGCTATATTAATATTTCTACCAACTATTTAAATTATTTTCAAATATTTCAATTATTAAATGATACAGTAAAATATTCTGCATTCTTTCCAAGTAACCTTTCGAAGTCCAGCGCTCTACTCATGCGGCCATCATTCAACACGGATCTAATTTGTTCTTAAACAAAGAATGATTTTAACATTTCTTATGAAATAATCTTTAGAAAAAAGTAATCAGTTTTTTCCTCAACAACAAAAAAAGAAATGGCAAAATTAGAGTTTTATAAATTAAACTTAGTACTCAAACTTATAAACATGCAATTAAATGCTTCAGAGTTATTTTGTATTTATTTTTTATTTTAGGGTTTTATATTTTAGAAGTAATAGCGGCACAATTCTAAAATGAAACTCAAAAAATAATACATTAAAATTACAGAAAGTTTAAAATATTTTACTATAATTTACAAAAACTTCGCTTACTTTCTTGACGTTCAATGCAAGTGTAAAAAGTTATTTCGTCACTCCTCCGACAAGAAGTTGTCAAGTCTAGCAAAGACTTTGCCTAGAAGGAACAGTTAGAAAGAAAAATAAAAATATTCTTAACAAAATACATTACCACTGATTAACTATATTATATAACTATTGACAACAAACAAATGTTATGTATTTCTATAAATATGTTCTTTTATGGAAAATATTTTTTGGATGAAAAATCAGTAGAAAATTAGAATTTTTAAATATAATTTAATTATGATTTATAATTTTTTTTCCTTTTAGTGTTTATAATGTTATACAAATTTAGGAAAATCACAATAAGATTAATATAAGAAATTAAATTTAAAAAAGCAAAAGAGGATTCAGAATTAAAAAAGTCAAAAAAGAGGAGTGGATCGGGACAGCTAATTTCGGTGCTACACTTCCGGTGGTCCTTGCTTGGCTCACTAGCGCCATCTATTCACTAATATATTGAATAAAATTACTCAATTAATTGGGCAGTTTATTTTATTTACAATTTTGACAATATTTCCAGTCATTTTTCTATTATCTCCTTTTTATTTTTTGTTAACTGAATTATAAATATTTTATTCTTATTTTTGTTAGTTTTTGTCATTTTAAATTTATGAAATTCGTTTTTGCAAAAAATGAGCTTGAGAAGTGCTAGTATTTCTAATATTTTAATAAATTTATTAATTTTAATATTTATTATTTTCATATTTTAATATTTTATTTCTAATATTCATTTCTAATATTTTTTTTACATTTTTGATAATTTTTAAAATTGATTTTTATTTTTAACAGTCAATTTTTTCTTTATTTTTGTTTATTATTTTAAAATTAATTTTTTGCATTATAAACTTTATACCTCAAGCTGTCTATAATGAACAGTAAACAGCCTGATTTTTAAAGATAAAAACATTGTTCTGAAAAAATGTTATTCAATAAAATAATTTAGTAACTTACATTTTTCTATCAAAGAATATTCATTAGTTTAAATTTTACTATTCCTCTCAAAAGTATTCAATACAGTATTCAATAATTATTTCACTTAGTAAAGAGTAAAAAATAATTCTTCTTGAAAATTCTTTGATATAAAAATATAAGCTTCTAAAGCACTATATTGAATGATATTTCAATGAGTCATTTTTTCATGCTTAAATCAGGTCCATTACAATAAACTTGGAACAAACATTGTCGAATAATGCAATGTGATTACCTATTTTTACCAGTTATTGTTAATTATTTTAAAAAGTAAAATATCATACAAATAAAAACATATAAATCTTATTTGAGCTGCAATAGGTACAATCAAAATCTGTATTGATGTAATTTTTGTTTCATTCAAAAGTAAGCCTTCTTTAATATTTATGATTTATTTTCGTAATCGACACGAGGTGAGCCAAGCAATTTACTATCAGAAGCGAAGCACATTTATGGTGGCGTCCTCTATTGTCGACGGGATAAACTAAACTGGAAGAATTGAGAAGTGTCTTCGAAAAAAATTAAGAATTCTGGGGATTTTAGGGAAGCATATCATTCTTTTACGATTAATAATTTTCCTGAAAACCTAGTTTGGAAGTTCATCAATGATTTCATTATTAATTCTAATATTCTATAATATTCTAATAATTCTATAATATTATTCTAATAATTCTATAATATTCTAAAAATGAATGGAAATTTTAGGGCAGATATCTTTAAATGTTAAACCGAATGATCTCGTAACGCGCAAATCCTCTTAAAATTTTATTATGTTTAAAATATTTAAGTTGTCAGGAATCCTGTAAACGACCAGACCTGTGCTGTGGAAGTATTGCACGGTATTACTTTGTTTACAAAGTGACATATTAGTTATATGCAACTAATTCATCCGACGGAAATTTAAAAGATTTTATTCTTTCTTTTTAATTAATGAATACACTATGTGAGTTGATACATCTAAACAGGCAAGCATTGGCATTGTTATCCATTAGCAAAACCGTTTTCGACTGAATTCAGTCTGCCTTCTAAAAGTAGTTACATGCAAAACTAAAACAGAAAAGTCCGAGGGAACAGGAAATGGAGAAGCAATGGACATATCGTGAGGTCTGGTTTGGAGCGCTACGGTCTACTTTTTTGCAATTTATAAGACCGGAACTTACTGATTAAAGCCAAATCCGACGGCTACAAACTTCCATGCCACAGTGGGATTCGAACCCACGAACTCCTGTACCGAAGATAGGTGTCCTAACCATTCGGCCATTTCATTGCACAATGTACATTCAAGGACGATCTTTATACAGTTGGCATTTAATTAGAAAATATTGAGAAGTTGGTGACAGTAACAAATAGACTGAAGATATATCAAACCGGGGGGGGGGGGGGAAACCGATATTTTTATTGGTTTAGTTCCGGTTTTCGTTCTGAAAAAAATAACGGCTTTCTCTGATTTTCGGTTCTCTGAGCCCTGTTTTAATTCGATGGTTGTTATGTTCTATCGAAATGTTTGCATTTTTAGTATGAATGCATCTCTCTGACCGAATCTTACCCTTTCTGTTTGTACCTTTATTTTACGAGGTGAGAAAATGTGGATGAAATGGATTGAAAATTTGTAAGTATTGCATTCATTAAGTTGGATCCCAAACCTGAAAAACAGTCATTTCAGTCAAAATAAGAATTACAAATTGAAAGAGAAATATGAATGTGTTACTTGTAAACAGGCCATTTTGCATTTTTCTGACTGAGGCAGGTGGCAACAGGGTCTCCCGATCCAACCTTTTCCTTTGTCAATATCTAAATCAAATCACATCACATTAAAGAAATGAAACAATTTCATACAAAATTATAATTTTGTAATGTTTACCACTAAAACCCATCTTTTAAATGCTACTACTACATACAAACAGTGTCAGACTATGGCTAAAACGGAGCCTAGGCAACATTGTCATTCCGGGACACATACTTTGCGTTTGGTAGTTTGGTTTTAAAGCATACAGTATGTAGTTCTATTTAATTATAGGATTCTAAGGAAAAATGAAATAAAATATTTATGTACAAAAATTAAACAAACATAATTTATTAAAACAAACAATAATGCTTAAACAGATGTACCCAGATCGATGAGTTATATTGCATTTTATTTCACTTTTAATTCTGCAAAAGCGTCCATTAGTTTGCAATAATAAATAGTTATTTAACAACTGTTTTTCATTATACAGTAGTGATAAACTATTTCACTTTTGTTGGTCTAAAGTGGATCTTAAAATTTTTTTTATTCTGATTATTACTGAGAATGATCTTTCACCGTTTGCGTTGCTTTTTGGAAGAGTTATATAAATTCTCAGAATGATGAATTAAAGAATGTTACATTAGTATTATTTTCCCGAATAAATGACCCCGTGTATACAGGCGAAATAATATTTTCTTTACTTATAAAAGTCTTAAATTGTAATACTTCATTTTTCTGTTCTGCTAGGTTTAAAACTTGTTCATAACATTTCAATTCCTCTACTGAAGAGTCACTCACGTCACTATCATGAAAAATTGTTTTGAATTTATTATTAATAGTTTTGATAAACGCGAGATTCGATCGTATTGACACACATCAACACATGTATGCATAACGCTCGTCCACCCTTGTCGACTTTATCAATCAACGATTCGGCATCATTTCGATACGTTTCAGCAATAATTATGAATATCCCGTTTTTCTGTTAAATAAAAAAATTAAAAACCTAATTTTCGGGTTCCAAAAATGACGTGCTTAGGCCTTATTCCGCCCATGCGTACAATACTATTTACGTTAAATAATAGATAATGGCAACAATCTAACAATAATTATCCATAGAAAAAAAAAATGAATACATTTCCAGGATAACTGAGAAAGGCAGGAAAATAACGAGACGTTTACCCATTCCAATCTCCAATACGTTCACTGATTAAAAAGATGTCCTCTTACTAATTTATGAATAGAAAACAAAAATACATTTTCTCGTGTCTGTTTTTCTGCAAATCAGGTACAGGTATCTCATTAAAAAATTATCTACATAAATTTATTGATGAAAAACCACTATTTAGTAAATTTGGAAACGGTGGCAAAAATTAGAGGTACCGACAATTATTTTATATTTAAACCACTTAACTTTTAAAGGTTATAAGACTGCTAAATCGAAAAAAAAAATTGGATTTTTCAGAAAAACAAAATATGTGTAAAAAGTAAATCGGTTCTGAACATTTTAAAACAAACCACTTTAAAAAGTTCCAATATTAAGTAAAAAGTGTCAGCAGTCGACTGTAAACAAATTGAAACTTATAAAACTTTAACTCGATTTTTCTCAAATTGTGTTTACATAACACGCGCGTTATCTAATGCGAAGTTTTTGGTATTTTTTTCATGAAATTTGTACAGTTTGTACACCGTATAATTTTCGCCTAAATTTTCTTCTGTATCCCCCCCCCCTTTTTCCTTTAATAAATTCTTAATTTTCAATTGAAAAAAATCATTTTTTTTTCAAATATATTTTTAAATATATAATTATCTTAAATATTCAAAAATTTAGGTTGAGTTTTTTAAGATATTTGTAGTGTGTTTTAAAACAATAAATTTGTCTTAAACTTAATTATAATTTTAGTAATCCTTCGCGTTATATCATTTTTAACAACATTTAAAACTTTTTAATAAAAATATTTCTCGTGTTTCAAAGATAAATGAGCTAGATGTGTACAGATAATTTTTCCGACTATCTTTAAAAAAAATTATGTTTGTATAACTGGTAGTAACAAGGGTTGAGAAGTCGAAAATGATAATTTTTTGACGTTTTTTCTACTTTTAAAAGTCGAATGGCTGTCAATTCGTTAAATAAATGCATATAAAGGTTACTGAAGCTTGAAGAAAAATTACGACTGAAATGTTATTTCCTCATGCTCCAGTAAGATTGTTGTATTATCAGTATAAAACTTTAATTCAAGAGTTTCGACAGCTGAAAAAGTGTAAAATGTTGAGTGCTGCCATCTATTGGCTTAGTGTTGAAGCAAATGGAGTCGATGCAATCTAACTTGATTGATAATAAAAGAAAAGAGCCTGACTAAGACAGGAAATCGATTAGAAAGTTTATTTAATCCTTCAATGAATTTTCTTTAAGCAAAATATAAATTCAGTGTACTACTTTGGGGTTTCTGCCCCTAGACCGAATGATGCTGTGTGCGCATATATGAATTCATGATGTCTAAGTAATCGAATAACTCACCTTCGAGCGTTTGATTGATGCAGTTCCAAAACGAATACTGAAAAAGAAAGAAGAGGAAATTAAATTGATAGAATCAAAATAATAAAATCCAATAGAAGTTAAGTTGTAAAAATACACATGAAATATTTTATACCCTTTCCTGTGGAATAGGTTTGAGAAAAACGTGGCAAAAACGGAAATTTTTTCTTTAATTTTGTTTGATATTATCATCCAAATGTTAAAAATAGTTTGTTTTTCAAAAATAATTTATTAAAAGAAATCACTATTTTTACATATAAGTGAAATATTAATGAATGACAGTGATTTTTGCTGCCAAACAAATCCAATGACTTTATTTAATAGATCAATAAACTTATAGAATAATATCTCTACCCACTGTCATAAATTCCTTTGAATTTCACAAATCATTTGCAGTACCCGACCCAGGAAACTATCTCTGCCTATTGGGGAAATGAAATTGAACGAACCCATTTCCGGCTTCGGGCAATTGAAATACCGTTTTTCCTCTAGGCCATTCCAAAACAGTTCATAGAAATACTGGTGTACTTGAAATGGGCTCGAAATCTATTTTAAAGATCACGAAAGAAGTTGACTGTCCATTTCTATACGAATTAAGTTTGTATACTCCCATTGTATATAACGATAATTATATAAGGTTGACGTTCAGTTATAAAATAGTGATGAGGGGATTTCAGTAATAAAATGACTGAAGATATATCAAACCGAAATAAACCGATAATTCATTTCTGTTTAGTTCCGGCGTTCATTAGAACCAAAAATAACGTCTCATTCCGGTTTTCGGTTCAGTTCTGGTTCGAAGCCCAAAATAACACAAAAAAAAATAATGGTCAGGTAATATTTAAAAAAAATTATTTTGGATAGGATAAACTTATTCCGTTAGACTGTAACTCACTACTACTTCTACTCGATTAAAAAAAACTACTACTCCTGTGTCTTTTCGGTCGATGAGTTGTATAAAAAATAGCAGCTTGAATGCGGATCGATGTTAATTTATTAAGTTGTGCCTCATTAAAGTGCTCGTAAATATTTGTGAAGTATAATGTTTGATTAGTTTTAGGTTTTTTTTTTATGATGGACAACTCCTCTACAATGAACAGCAATAACCGTCAACTTCCCACGATGCATTTTAAGGAAACTCAAAAAGCGGGGACCCTCCATTGTGATAGTCCTCGTCTTCGGATCAATCTAATTTTTTTTCTTTTGTTCTATACCTAATGACCCGTGTCATAAAATTTTCTTTTCGTCTAATTCAGAGCAGATTTGAGTTTTGAGAGCTCCATTTTTGAAAATGAGTACTTACTGTTTTTACAGTGGCGGAATGAGACTAAATCGGCAACATTCTCATTCCGGGCCTATATTTCAGTCACCACACATACTTTGCGTTTGCTACTTTAGTTTTAAAGCATATAGTATGTAGTTCTATTTAAATATCGGATTCCAAGAAATAAAAAGGGAAAAATAATATACATGTACAAAAATTAAATAAACATAATTTATTAAAACAAAAAATAACACTTAAATATACCCAGATCGATGAGTTATATTGCCTTTTATTTCAACTTAATTCTGAAAACTCTTCCATTAGTTTGCCATAATTAATAGTTATTTAATAACTCTTTTTCTATAAAGTATTGATAAACTATTTAATTTTTGTTTGCTTAATGCGGATCCTAAAATTTTTTTTATTCTGGACATTACTGAGAATGATATTTCACCGCTCGCATTGTTTATTGGGAGAGTTCAATAAATTCTCAGAATGACGTTTAAATTATGGGATGTTGTAATTCTGAATAAATGACTATATGGATACAGGTGAAATAATATTTTCTTTACATATAAAAGTCTTAAATTGTCATACTTCATTTTTCCGTTCTGCTAGGTTTCAATCTTGTTCGTCCCATTTTAATTCCTCTAATGAAGAGTTAATAACATCACTATCATGAAAAATTGTTTTCAATTTATTGTTAAAAGTTTTATATCCCTCAGATCTTTTTCCAATGTTGCTAATTGAAGAATTTTCAATCGCAACTCACATAAGATGCAATACCTTCAAGGGGTACTGATTTTTAAACAATACGTTTGACTTTTTAAGCACGTTCTGACGTGAATAGTAAAGGCTTGATAAGCGCGAGGCTCGATCGTATTGACACTCGCGGGCTTAGCACTGGAACGCTCGTCCACACTTGTCGACTTTATCAATCCACGATTTGGCATCATTTAGATACGTTGCGTTATTATACGCAATAATTATGAATAGCACGTTTTTCTGTTAAATGAAAATTAAAAACATAAATTTCGGGCCCTAGACAGGTGCTTACGTTGTCTACGCCTTAGTCCGCCCTTGCGTTTTTACTTATTTGTATCCTATTTTATCATTAGAAATCTCATCTTCAATAGTTGGAGACAGTGTTCGGAGGAGATTGTTCGTCATTTTGTGTGACGAGCAGTCGTCTCTCTGAAAGAAACTGCACGCGGCATGTTCACAAACAAAATACGATCCCACTGGCTTGGAGAACTTCGATGCTGATAACTTTGTAAAATTTCAGAAGACCGCCGCGGTAGAGATAACAGTAAAGAAAAACGAAAGGAGAGAGAGATTGAAAAATGAAATAGCATGATTGTCCCAAACCCGGATTTTGCGAATATTGTTCTCAATTTTTTTTTTTTTTTTTTTTTTTTTTTAGGTTTGATATAAGTTTTAAAATTCTGAAATAAAAATAGCTTTAACAGCAGGGATTTTAAACTGGAAATGTACTCTTATTTAAACTACCAATAACTTAATATATCACAATTTTTAAGAAATAACCAGCTTTTAATATTTTCAAATCTGAAATTTTTTATTTTAAAATAAAAAAAATATATATAATACATTTAACTGAACAAAATTTTTATAAAGTTTTTTAAGACAATAGTTGGAACTTGAAAAAGATCATCCATTCAAAACCAATGGGAACCAAGGAAAAGGGGGTTGGGCAACATTGTTAACAGAGATTCGAACCGGAGTTGAACGAAAACCGGAATTGAACCAAAAAATATCTGTTTTTTTCAGCTAGATTTACCTTCAGTTATTTTGTTACTGAAACCAACTTATCCGTATTTTCCAATCGAACGTCAACCGTATAATGATCGTCGTTCCATGTCCACGGCTTCTCGATTTCGTGTTTCGATGTTCAATCGTACTTTTCCGTTTCAGTTTCTCGTGAAACTACTAGCAGAAGGCAGAGTGAATTCAGTTGAACGTTCAGATGTTGAATGCTGTTTTGATAATGGATAACAATGCCAATGGCCGCCCTTCAGTGCTCACTTTTAGTATCGAACATGCTGGTTAGTTGTGTAAATTGACATAGTGTATCAATTAAAAAGACGAATAAAACCTTCTCAATTTCAACAGAATAAGATTTTTAGTATAAATAAAGCATATATGAATAGTATAAAATTATTTATTCGGAAAATCGTTATTTTGGGTAGAACGGAACATTTTGTTTCAGTTTAACCGAAAAGAAAATAGGACGGTTCAAAGACCTGGTTTGGAAAAAATGAAGATCAAGGTCAAAAAGGAAATCAGAGGGCTGTATGGAATAGAATTGTGGAACAAGCCAGGACCCACCGAAGGTTGTAGAAGAAGGGGGGGGTTTCTATTAGTTCGCATTTATAGTCATGAACTCGGAGTAATGCGAAGAAGTGTACGACCTTTTTTCAGTGGAAACGGGTTCTGTACATGTTAAAAAAGGAGGGTCTTGTTTGAATTCAAAGAAGAAAACTATTTTCTCGGCCACCCTACATCCACTTTAAACCAGGGCTTCGAACCGGAACTGAGCCGAAAACCAGGAAAAAATGTTATTTTGGTCAGAACGAAATCCAGAACTGAATTGAAAAAAAAAAGGCTTATTTTCGGATCGATATATGTTCAGTCATTTTGTTATTGAAACTAACTTGTCAATATTGTCTAATTTATTGTGCCGAACGGTTAGGGCACTGAGCTTCTGTACTGGAGTTCGTGGATTCGAATCTCACTGTGGCACGAATGTACGAATGTCACAATGTACCGATTAAAAAAAAATCTTCTAAATATTGATAAAATTATTCTTTTGTTTGTGATAGAATAGTTTTAGTCAAATAAGAATATACATAAAATAAACTTATTCATTCGGAACTGAATCGAAAACTGTTATTTTTGGAGGAACGGAAATCGGTACTGAATGAATGCATCTTTTTTTCTTTGAGCGGGAATGGAAATGGGATCTAAAAATATTGCGGTTCAAAACCCTGCTTTAAACCTTCGAAAATTCGATTTCTTTTTTTTTTTTTTTTTTTACATTTTAAAAATATTTGGACGTTTTTGTAATCCTTTTTAAACAAAGTCCATTGAACTATCTACATTTGATACCTTAGGCTGGATCTAGCATATGATACCTTAGGTTTAAAGGAAATTGTTATGGAAATAGGAAAAGTTTCAACTGCATTTTACTCGCAGAATTCTCTTTGTATCCCTCTCACTTGGAGAACGAGGAACCGATTGTGTGTTATGCTGACAGCTGTGGTCGGGGCTTCAAACAAAACGGAGTTCTGTCGATCCTTTACAAGAGTGCCATCTTTTCTTTTTAGCCATGTGCCACTAGACTTACAGGGATTTTCTTTGAAAGGGAGAACAATCTCATGCTTTCCCCCCTTCATTTTTGTCGTCAGAACCACTTGATCTTTTGAAAAAAGAAATCGACACTCCATTTGTTTCTGAACATATTAAAAGAAACAGCTTTTCAAAATTTGTGGTCATTCACGAGTTATACACAAAACAACGTTCAGATCGATGGCATTGTTTATATTCTACTGACACGTCAGCTGATCTTGTGATGCCTTCAATGTTCTCGAGTGAGAAGAATGGATCACAGTCAAAGATAAAATTGGAAATTTACTTTTATTCTGGATTAACTACGGCTATTTACAAAGGGACGTTAATTCCTAAATCATGTAGAACTGCAACGGATGGTTGCCGGTAAGACTTCCTCACGACGATCCCAGTCGAAAGAAAAACAAGAGATTTAATAATCTCTTACAAATGGGGAGGCTTTTCGGGGTGCGATCAAACCCAATTGATCTCCCGTTCGGTGTCCGAGACTCTGCCGCTCCCTATCGGAGCGGACTTGACGAATCTTCCGAGCTAGCAAGCTGGCTCCGGTAACGAACGCGAAATCCTCCACACGAGGTCGACACACCTACTTAAAAAATGACGAAAGGCCCTGAGTCGCAAAATTGTAGGCTTTTTATACCTCGGGGGTCGGTTACAGTTCCGCCAATTGTTTTTTGTGTCAGTTAAGATCCCAGTTACTTGAGAACTCCAGCTACAGTTACAGTTATATTTTTTAGCTGAATTTTCATTCGCTGGCTGTCCCTTCACGGAATTTCCAAGCGTTCATTAAACGAGATCCATCAGAGGCGTATTCGTCTATTCAGTCCGATTGTCAAGATCCCAGACTCTGCGACGCCACGCTATTGTCCAGCTAAACAGGTGGGCTCTGGTCAGCTGTTTTGGCGCGTGCTCGGACAAAGGGGAGTCTTCACAATCTTTAGAGGCCTTTCTCGAAACTATCATTTTCGCCACTCTCCCTAACTATTCCATTGATCTGCTCGACATTTTTCGTGTTTCAATATCTGTTTGTTATCTATCGAATAAATTAATATTTATTGAAATTTTAATATTTTCAATATTTTTTTCATCAAAATGAAATTAAAAAATTTAATGATTTTTAAATTTTGAGTTATTTTTTAAAAATAGTCATTGATGTTAAATTTATGATGTAATCAATTATTAGATAGCATAGATACATATAGATCATACGTGTCTAATCCATTTAAAATAAAATTAAGATTTATAAGTTAGTCAGAATTCAAAATACTTTTCGGATAGCGAACGAGTCGCAAAAAACTTTTAAAAATATTGTTCTGTTAAATATGTATATGTATATGTTAAGTTTGAAAATGTTAAGTCATTGTTAAGTTAAAACCGTCATTTTTTTATCGTAAGTTTGAAAATGTTAATTGAGTTTGAAAATGTTAATTGAGTTTGAAAATGTTAATTGAGTTTGAAAATGTTAATTGAGTTTGAAAATGTTAATTAAGTTTGAAAATGTTAATTAAGTTTGAAAATGTTAATTAAGTTTGAAAATGTTAATTAAGTTTGAAAATGTTAATTAGAGTTTGAAAATGTTAATTAGAGTTTGAAAATGTTAATTAGAGTTTGAAAATGTTAATTAGAGTTTGAAAATGTTAATTAGAGTTTGAAAATGTTAATTAAGTTTGAAAATGTTAATTAAGTTTGAAAATGTTAATTAAGTTTGAAAATGTTAATTGAGTTTGAAAATGTTAATTGAGTTTGAAAATGTTAATTAGAGTTTGAAAATGTTAATTGAGTTTGAAAATGTTAATTGAGTTTGAAAATGTTAATTAGAGTTTGAAAATGTTAATTAGGGTTTGAAAATGTTAATTAGGGTTTGAAAATGTTAATTAGGGTTTGAAAATGTTAATTAGGGTTTGAAAATGTTAATTAGGGTTTGAAAATGTTAATTAGGGTTTGAAAATGTTAATTAGGGTTTGAAAATGTTAATTTGGGTTTGAAAATGTTAATTAATTGTAATGATATACTATTCGAAATGAGAACCCATTTCCACCTTTGAGTAGCAGTTTCAAACGCATGACAAGGGAGACATTTAGCCTCTCCGTGTAATGAAAATCTAACACAAGAAAACGTTGCGAAGCCTCTTTGTTCGCGCCGACGAAGTATTTTTACTTGCAGAGGTAAAAAGTAAAATTCCAGATTAGGGAGGGAGGGTTCTCTCCGAAGTGCAATGCGCATCCCTGTTTTTCGGAGAAATGCGGAGCTTCACAACAGTTTAGGGCACTGCTTCATTTTGTTCCTTTATCTACGTCTATCATCGCTAAGTATGCAACTTTTCTCACCTATGGCAACCCATGAATATCGCCAATGAGACAATCGGCACCCTCGACTGCATTTTCTCCAAAAATTGTTTAGAAGGGAAATTGTTGTTACTTATAAAAGAAATATTGCTGAAAAGGGAAATTTGTCAGTTTTTACGGTACCTAGTCTTTAGAATGCTGTTGACAAGATCATCAAAATGATCTTGTTAATAAAATTCATCTACATGTACCGAAAAATAAACATTTTCTGACATCCAATCTGACACATTAGCTAAATATGAATCGATTCTGCCCTTTCTCCCAAGAAACCGTCATTTTTTTTTATCGTAACATAAAAAATATATACGTTCTATTCCGATTTTCGTCCCGCCAAAAATAACGGTTTTCGGCTCATTTCGGAATGAATCATTTTATATTATGTATATTCTTATTTGTACTAAAAATATAATTTAATCATAATTGAAAAATGTAATTGTATCAAAATTTAGAAGATTTTATTCTATTTTACACTATGCGAATGGATACAATAAAACAGCAAGTTCGATACGGGCGTCGAACAGAAAACTGCTGTCATTGGCATTGTTATCCATTATCCAAATCGCATTCGGCAACTGAACATTCGAATGAATTCATTCCCCCTTCTACAAGAGTATCAGACAGAAAAGAACGAGTGAACAACAAGAAATTGAGAAGCAATGAGCATGGATATAACGATAATTATATAAGGTTGACGTTCAGTTATAAAATAGTGATGAGGGGATTTCAGTAATAAAATGACTGAAGATATATCGAACCGAATTGAACCGATATTTTTTTAGGTTCAGTTTCGGTTTTCGGTTGGATCAAAATAAGTTTTTTTTTCTGGTTGTCGGTTCGAAACTTTCTCCACTAAGATTATTGTTGTTCTTGGTCATCCTCAAGTCCAACGGGCAAAGACGAACCACGAAGTCTGAAGACTGGCTTCACCTTAAGTGGGTCTCATCATTTAAGAGCAGAAGTATCATTTAGAGGAACCTGATGGACGTGTCACAGTCGCGTCTCGACATCCCTTCAGTGACGAGATTGTTGCCTTTGCCACTAATTATCATAAATCAAAAACCTCCTTGGGTGTGGAGCACTTTTTGAATTCACGTTACACATTAATATCGTTTCTTTGTCAGAAATATTGTGTCATATGAAAAGAGAATATTACAGGGATATATATACATAGTATTAAAAGTATATATAGTTCGTAATATATCCATTATTTACAGTATTAATTATTTAATTTTTTACACAGTTCGGGCTCAACTTTTTTATACACATTTTGTACATTTTTTACGTATTGATATTGTACAGTTAGAACAAATATCGAAGGCTTGGTTTCCACGCTTGGAAGCTCAGTCATGAACCCTTTCTCGCATAGAAGCAGATTCTTCAATAATCTATTTTCATAGATGTTTTAAGGGTATAAAATTAAGAATAGTGGAGACATTTATTTCTATTTCGTTCATAACTTTTTGAGAAAAAAAAAAGAAACGACAATGATCCAAATGATTTTGAGGCCCAATGGTTCATTCCTCTGTTCTATTGATAAATGATTTTTTTTTTTCATAAATTTAAAATTTTAATTTTACTTTCTGTCAGCCAGTATCGGCGGAAATCCAAAATTGAATAGCAGACATTTGTGGAGAGAGAGAAAAGCAACTTTTCTACGCTTTCAGTGTTTTGAATTATTTATTTTTTTTATTTCAAATGGCCAATGGCGCAAAATTGAGAAGAGCTCAATAGCGTTAGCCCCATAATAAAATGAATAAAAGCAAGTCCTATTCAAGTGACAGTCAAAAGTGAAATGAACACCTTTCGCTGCGCCAGTGAGAGTAACATATTGACATATGGTGGAAGTGATTTGTTCCAGAGACTTGCTTTCAAAACAGACATCCGATTCTGACAGTGAAAGGAACACAACAAACAACGTTTCCAGGAAGAACAATCGAGATGAAGAAACGTAGGAAAAATGGCGTCCTTGAACCTGGCGAGTTTTTCTTGGCACACAAACCGTATTTATTCTAATTCAACCGTGCCAGGAATCCATCTTGGAAAGATATCAGGAGAGGAGTGTGCCAAAGAAAGGTTCGACGCACCGGCAGATGCAGAATTCAAATGGAAGGAGATTAGAAAATAAGGCTGACCGTGAGGAGATAGGACATTTCTCAAAAAAAAAGACAGATCATTGTCGGAAATGGGTTGGAATCTTCATGCGGCTTTTGTCGAAAGGTCACTACAAAAAAGTGAAAGCAAATTGAGACACAACAAGGGATTAGGGTAGAATCTGAATTACTCGCGGGTGAATAAAAAGGGATAAGATGAATTCATAATTATACACTTTTTAATCTGCTGTAAAAATGAAGCCTTCGTGATATTCTGTGTTAGGAGTAATTTTTAAGAGAAGAGAAGAATCAGTATGTTTACAGAAAAATTTTGACAAAAGTTTGGAATTGATCAATATGTTTCGTGAACTGCGAGATGTCAAACGATGCTCGACAGTTTTTAACGGCAACCAGGCGAATAAATGCAAGACGAATAAACCATTGACACCGTCAGCATACAGCTCCTCGTTTTTGACAGATTCAGTTACTGCGATGGCCACAAAAGGAAATTGCTGGAGATATCCGTAAAATGGCTTCTTGGGTATAGGTGGTGTCTACTTTGGACACAACAGTCAGATAATAGGGTGTAAATTGCAGTTAGGGGAGGAGTCGTATACCTCACGAAGACTGTTTAGCCATTCTGTGCCTTTTTTCTTCCGCCCGTTCTTGTGTTACAGTACATTTCGCATTCATTTGCCCCCCTTTGTGCTAAGCCTTACTTCTTCCTCCAACTGGCTTCAAGCCTTCGAGAGCTTCTTCATTGGTACGGCAGCCCGGGGTGGACCCTGGCCTTCCCAAGAATTTTCTTCTAGGCCTCTATTTTCTTGACCATGATGTACCATTTAGAAACTTTTAAAGTTCCGATATCCTTTTCCTGGCAGTCGACCCATCTAAGGTTGGGCTAAATACTCTGTTTCTTATCTGTAGTTGGAACCTAAGTACAACGGCGGAAAGTTACAAAGAAAACGGAGGCTCATTTGAGGAGCTGAAATCAAGACTTTCAGCTTTTAGATATCTCGTTGATTGTTCAAGTCATTGGATCAATGACGTTTTTTACTCGTTCATGGTTTGGTGAAACTGATTAAAGACAGTACGATTTCTGGCTCGTCGTGTACAACAATGAAGGAGCCAGAGGTGCGAGGTCCTCCTCGGTCTCTTGGGGTCAAAATCATTCGTGTTTTATTCCTGACAGTGAAGATGACAATATTTTATGAAATGTACCATTTCATCGGCTGTAGAGAGGAATAAAATTTTTGTGTTTCACTTTTTATAAATTTAATGTATTATGAAACAATGAAAGAGGATTAAATGAACGACAATGTGTTCATACAGTTAAATGCAGTTCGAATATCTTTCTTATCATAATTAATGACTCAATCTGTTCAAAATAAATTTCGTATAAATTAAAGTAGTGTAGAACTAGGTAAAGCATAAAATGTATGTGTTCGTAATTACATCGTTTCTATTTTCTCACGAAATAGATCACTATATTTTTAAATTTTGCCGGTTATGAAGTTTCGAAAAACAATCGTTTTGGTGGAAAAGGTTTTTGGTTGGAAATAGTTCATAGAATCCTTCGGAAGGAGAAGACAACTCTGGAGGCTTGAATACTTTAATTTGTACTCCCATAGCGTGTCATTTCATACAGATGTGCCATTTTTGAAATGCTCTTTTAAGGTGTCTCGGGACCCTTAAACCTTTGAAATTTTCTTTTTAAAAATACATATTATAAATTGAGATGTTCTACGCATTTTTAAAAAAGCGGTATAAAAAAATTCCGCTTAGTTAAAAGTTGTGATTAAAAAATATAATTCGAAGCATTGGAGTGATTTCTGTACTTGACAGGGGACTTTTAATATAAACAATGTTTTGTGACTCTTTGCTTGCTAGCAACTCTTGAGATGCCGAGGTATTTTATTAATCTGCGAGTTTGCTTTTCGAAAAGGACTCCACTCCCATTTCGATGCTTGGTGTGTTTCGTAATCCTTTGCTTTCAGTGTATTTCATTTGATGATATATATACGACAATTTCTTTTATTAACCGTTTCAACGCCGAATTAAGAAAGAATAGTCGCCATGTCTTGAAATTCGGTTCTTATATTAATCAAGAGTATATAAAGTTTTAAAATTAGGTGAAAAAAAATTTTGAGGGCGGTTTTACCCATGTTCCGTTATTGGAACATTGGCGTGTTACATGATTCATTTTTGCACATTTTTAAATATTCATGAAAATAGTTTATTTAAAGTCTAATAATATCTTCCTAATATTAACTGTTCTGTTTACTTATCTTTAAATACTGTACAATTGATAACTATTACGACACTATAGAATTTATGCAATATTGGTAGCGGTTTTTCCAATCCTCTTGGATTATCGAATTTCACTTTTTTTTTTCCATTTTCCTACAGGGTTTTCAGTTTTTTGTTTCTTCTTGGCCCTTGGATCCAGTTTCAGAAATTTGTCTTTATATTACATCTTTTAAAATGACGCCGACCCTTCCACACACATTGAATGGCTTAACAGCCTCTACATTGTTTACATCCAAATCTTTCGAATCCCCAGTGTCATCGGGCTCTAACTGGCAGATATCTATATCTTCTAAATCAGAATCCGAATTAATTTCTAGAAAAGCATCTTGTATTGTAAATCATCTTTCAGGTATGTTGTTAAATTTATGAAGACTTAATAAATGTAACACATGCACCCTTTTCACTGTTGTGAAACAAAACTAATAATAAAAATTCTATATCAAAAGAAACTGATATCTATTTCAACAAACATATGTAATAAGACACCTTTTTATGTAAATTGCACTTTTCTAAAAGGCACCCTCCCCACACACACATGTTCAGCCACCTTGTCAAAAAGAATTTCTTTCTACTGTTATGACTTTACTAAACTGAACATCAATGTCAAGTGCAAATATTATAATACTTTCGAAGTATTGCAGCTTTATCTATTTATTTTCTTTAGAAAAGTTGCTATTCTTATCAGATTGCAAAAAAAAAAATGTTTGATAAATCACACAATGCTTTGCTCATAAATGAAAAATGAACACTTGAAATGCCAATGTTCCAATAATGGAACATAGACCAAAAAAAAAAATGTAAACTTTACCTTTAAAATTAAAAAAAGATTTCTTTTTCTTGTATTCCCGTAGGATATATTGTCTAATTATGCATTTTAAAGTGTTACGCTTTTTTTCCATAAAAACTATAATTTTGGTCAATTTAATTGTAAAAGAGTAAAATTGACAAAATATAGTAAAATTTAAAAAATTGTAAAAAAAAAATAATTATCTAAACAAAATAAAACTTATTGTAAAAAATACTTTATAATGTCATGTTCAGTTGCGTATAAAAACGATATTGATAAGATTTTTTTTAAATGTGCATTTTTTATTTTAAAAATCATTCCATTATTGGAACATTGGAGGGTTAAAGGTTAAAACAGTTATTTTACTCATTTATTAATCGTAATATTTTCATTAATAAGTCAGATAATAATGGCATGGAACGAGCTTCTGCAAAGCGAAACAGTACGAAATAGTACATTTACTATTGAAATATTTTTAAAAATAGCTCTATTTTATTTATTTATTACTTTAAGTGGAGTTTTCTCAGAATGCAAATCTTTACCGATACGCGCAAAACCTATTTCATATTTTTCCACATTATTTTTTGTCATTCTATTAAAATTATGGCTACGAGAGTAATATTTTTATTTTAGAGCGGTAAATACGTATCGAAATGACCCTCCCCCCCCCTCAAAAGGAGGTAAAATTATAAACATGTTTTAAAAATATAAAATAGGGATAAACTTATAGAGTTTTTGTAAGATTCAATTTTAGAAGCATGTTCTTCATTACAGACTTAAAATTTAACATTTGTGTGAAACATCTTTCTTGTTAAAATGAGCGCAAGTGAAAGCAGTCTTATTTAATAAAAATATCAAGTTATAAATATATATTAAAAAATTAGGGGAGGATTATTATTAGGGGAGTTTATTAAAGAGGTATATAACAAATTTTTAAGAAAAGTAGACATTTTACTGTAAAATGAAAATTAATGGCAAGTCGAAACAACATAAACTCATAATTCTTTGCGGCTTTTGAAAGACGATTACGGTGGTATAGGGGGGGAGGGGCATACGGCTAATAGGGGATACTACTGGGTGTTTGTAGCCTTTCGGAATCGTCTTTAAGGGGTTGTACGAATACTAAAAGCCAAAAAATTATAAAATAATTATTTTCAATTTCTTAGACGTTGAAAACTATCAGTTTTAAAAACATAACTTTTTTTTAACATAGTTAGAACAAATTATCTTTACAAACATATCTCGTTCATTTTTGAAATATACAAAATATTTTTGTTAGAAAAATTTACCAACAAGAGACTTGTTGGGAACAAAAGAATATCAAGGGTAACACGCATGATAACTAAAAATATAATTAAGTTTAAGACAAACTTATTGTTATAAAACAAACTACAATATCTCAAAATAACTTAACCTATGTGTATATGTTAATGTTAATGTATATGTTAATGTTTAGCATAAACATTAACATAAACATTATGTTTATGTTAATGTTTATGTTAATGTTTATGTTAATGTATATGTTAATGTATATGTTAATGTATATGTTAATGTATATGTTAATGTATATGTTAATGTATATGTTAATGTATATGTTAATGTATATGTTAATGTATATGTTAATGTATATGTTAATGTATATGTTAATGTTTTTTAAATTAAAAAAACAAATTAAATTTATTATTGAAAACATTGTGAAATATACAAGAAAATTTAGATTCAATCGTATCAACATTATATTTTACACAGCCTGTAAAAATTTCATGAAAAAAATCTTTAAAACTTTTCGAGATAACATGAGCGTTACATGAAAAAACACAATTTGAGAAAAAACAAAATTTTAGCTTCAGTTTTGTAAGTTTAAATATGTTTTTGACACGTTTTAATACATGTCTTCTCTCAATACTGGAATTTTTTTACGCGGATTGTTTTAAAATATTCAGAACTGAATTTCTTTTCTCGTACATTTTTTTCTGGAAAATGAAATTTTTATATCAACTGAATACTGGATCTCATCCAATATTGTTAAACTTAGTATATCTGGAACAAGAAACAAAACGTATAGAGGGAACTTCAGCCTATTGCACTACACTTTCGGTAAGAACATAAACATTTGGTGCCAAAAATATGTTTGAGGAAAATCGAGACATCTGTGAAAAGGGCGACGAAGGAAAATTTGGACAACTATGAAAATGAATGAAGTAACATACCATTTTTTCCTTTCTTCCTAAAAATGTATATTACAGAAAAAAATATGTTTTTTAATAATTATTTTTGGTTTTACTGGGTAAGCTGAATTATTATAATTCACTGGAACGTTTTGG
This sequence comes from Pardosa pseudoannulata, assembly GCA_032207245.1. Lineage (NCBI taxonomy): Eukaryota > Metazoa > Arthropoda > Arachnida > Araneae > Lycosidae > Pardosa > Pardosa pseudoannulata. Next base: position 46,508 of record CM063509.1, read on the forward strand.
TCATCATTAAAATAAACTGTGTGCTTTGCGCTCATATTCATACTTGAAAACGTCGACTAGTGCCGAACGATGGCCGACTGTTTAGCGCATGAATCTTCGGTAACGGAATTCGTGGGTTCGAATCCCACTGTAGCAGGAACGATCGTATCCGTTCGGAATCGGCTTTAAACAGTAAGTCCCTCGTGTTGCAAAAAAGTAGACCTTTGCGCTCCAAAGCAAGCCAGACTCCATGTCCGATTTCCTGCTCACTAATACTTTTTCAGTTTCGCATGAAACAACTTGTAGACGATAGATTTGATTCTGTTGAATGATCAATCGTCAAATGCGATTGTCATAATGGATAACGATGCCAATGCTCGTCGCTCGTATCGTACCGTTTGGTTCATCGTGTCCACTCGCATAGTGGACCATTTAAAAAAGAGAAAAAACTGTAGAGCTCCAAACCAAAGTTGAATGTATCCTCTAGCAACGGTTTGTTTGATTTTTTCTGAAATTCCTTCTTTGCCTACACCGTCAAGCGAGGATTCTGTGTTGTGAAGGATCTAGAGACATCGATTTCGATACGTGCAAAAAGTGGACTTTCACCTTTATTTCACTCTAAAAATTTTAATCGAACATTCAGAACTATGCTCAGCTCAACTGATACAAATTCCCCTGATTGACTACATTTTTAGAGTAACACAATTTGGATGCTTCATAATTATCTAAAATGAAAATTAAACAATCTAGGCACGGGAGTTTAGTTTATATATATTTTGTCCATTTTCGTATTTTACAGTTAAAACAAATATCTAGGATTTTGTTGAAAGCTTAGTCATGAACCCCTCTTTTGAATAGCCGCAGATGCTGCAAGATTCTATTTTCGTAGATTTTTATGGGGATAAAAGGAAGAAAAGTCCATTTCCATTTCGTTTGGAGAAAATGAGACACAAAATATATTTTGGGTCCAAATGGTCGAGTATTTATAATTTGAAGAAATGAACTGCAATTACCTTCCACGCCAAAAGTATCTAAACAGTAGCTAAAACAGTAGCTAAAGGAGAAGTAGCTAAACAATAAAAACTCCGTGATTAACTGTATTCAAGAATATTACTTGAACATTTTGCCTCTTATATTTTAGAATTTAAACTTCCGGATTCCCTCAAAGGGACCTTAGGGGAGCGGCATCTTAAAAATGGTTGCGAATCACTGCAGTAAACTGTCAACAAAACCATTTTTTTTTTTTCTGAAATTTCGAAATCGTCATTGCTGTATACGTAAGGAATGTTTAGCGCGGGGTGTAGAAGAACCGTGATTGACAAACGAAGTGTCCCATGTGGCGGACTAAAATTAGTCGCCTCCCGACACGCCCGCAGACATTTAAAAATAAGCCCCCAAACACGCGTGAAATGGGACAAGAAGTAAAATTAGAAATGTCAAAGAGGGGACAACACGTAAAGAATGCAGTGTTCACATTCATTCTATACAATCCCTCTGTGTACTTCACCGAGGATAGTTTTTGGGGGTGGAAGCCCTTCGAAACTCAACTCGGAACAGCATTTTGGGAGGACTCATTCGAAGTGGAAAAAGGTATTACAACTCATCTTTCTAAAATCCTTAAACAAGGACAATATTTATCCAAAACAATAAGGATTCAGTGATGGTGTCAATGACTATCTGACAGATCTGTTCTTTCCTTTTCGCAAAAAGGGAGATGTGAGGATTGTTGAGGTTTTCTTTTTTTTTTTTTTTTTTTAAAGTCAGATCCAAACAGTCATTTTATTCTTCAACATCCAGGTTTTACTTCAGGACAGAATACTACCGAACAGCTAAATATACAAGTAAAACAATATTTTCACTAAACAATTCTATTACCTACCTAAATTCTAGTGGAATCCTAGCTCAAACGGAGTCCACCATTACCTCCGACCTTATCTCTAATACAACTTATCTTCTTTATAGAGAAAGTGCATGTTTGTAAACAAATACGAGTGTTGACTACAACTCCACTTTTCGTTGGCAAAACATTACTTGTTTTCATTGTATCTTATGAGCTTCAATATGGATCACGTATACAATAAAACTAAATTTTATTTAATTGAAGTGGAAGGAAACATCAGAAACTGGCCAAGTCATTCAAAATAGATTGTTTTAGCATTTACAATTATGATTTTCTTTAAATTAATCTTTTTACACAGTACTATTAATCAATGTAAAACTACTTTATGTGAACGGGCACAATAAACTTTTACATAAATAAGAATGTAATAAAAATTTGCAAACCCTGATCATTTTAAGGACAAAAAATAATCACATTTATAGGTAAAGTACTTCTCACAAAAGTATAGAAAATATATAAGAAATAAAAAAAAAACAGCTTAGTAATAATAAAAAAATTCTTAGAGAATAATAATTTTACATAATATACTACATTACAGTAAAGTTAACGCTTTATTACCATTCTGAAAATGATTTTCCGCAAATCTCAAAGAACTTGGGAGTCCAGTCTTGGCTTTCCAAAGCATTCGCAATGTAGGATCTTTAGGAAAGCAATAAAATCGAATATATTCGCCTTTTTTGAAACGCTCGGAACAGCCACGCGCATAACAGCTTTTTACCATTTTCAGATAATTGACAAAATTAAAACCCCAATAACAAGCACAACCGTAAGAAATTCAAATGTTTTGCCAACGAGGAAGTGGAGCTGCCATTTTTGCTGCACCTGAAGTCAGGCGCACATTCTCTGTAGATGGCGCTCTCTCGCCGATTACGATTATTTGCATATCCCTATAGTGGATATATTTGAAAGACTTATTTCAACACGTTACGGGACGTGTGGAAAAGGTACCCGAGCAGAGCTCTCCAAACCAGCTGCATCGATAGGACGACGTTTGATTAAATATTAGGTCGACTCTTGATTGGTTCAAAACCATTTCGACTCTAGAACAGGCGTAATTTTATTTTTAACCTGCAGAGGGCCTATTGGACGCGCCAATAGTGAGCATCGACGTCATTGAAGTATCTCGGGCAGATTTCTTGACACATTTTAATTAAGAGCGTTCTTTCTGGTTTATACTCGAGCTCTTTGAAAGAGGGTGTACTCGTAATAAAGGAGATGACCGGGTTCAGTTTCAATGTTGAGTATACATACATGTATATATGTAATATATCAAAATTATTATATTTAAAATACTTATCTAAGATTCTCCTTTTCACCCAAAGCTGACTCGGAAACGGACGCTCATTTTGTATCCACTCGTCCCTTTTCCAGCTGTCCCAAGAAAAAGGGTCGACTTTTCCAATGATCTAAGTTCCTTTCTGACTGTTAGCAACGCTGACTAAGCCGCTCTCTCTCTCGGAAATAACTCCGCGATCTCTCGCTGTGGGATGAACTTTGTAATAAAAAAGTTTGGGTGTATCATTTAATGATCTGTTGTTGTCGGAGAAACGTGTCTTTTCTAAATCTAGAGTTAAAGTTTCAGCACGGACTTCGATTGTTATGGAACCAGGACTTCATCCTAATTAGGCTCCCTTATTTACTAGTAATCCCAGGTAATTAAAATTAATAGGGGCTATTTTCTTATGTGACGGTGAGAGACATATCGTACGTTACATATAAGTGTGTGTGTACATGTATATATATATATAATCTAGTATATATATATATGGGTATTTTAGATCCAGTCTAAAGTTAAAATAGTAAGTACAGGCCATGAAAGAAAAGATCAAAATGTCGAACTAAAAATGTTTTTATGCAGACAATCCATCTCTGGCTTTCTCCCACTTAAAGCGTTTAACATTCCATTATTTAAGGTGAGGACGCAAGGGTGCCAACCAATCAGAGTGCTAAGAATTTGACGTGGGGGGACGCTAGAAGCGAAACTCAATGTTGTATTAATAAGAATTATGGCGATGAAAAAGTCCTGTTTGTCTATTTTGAGATTTCGTGCTTCATCCAAATCATGTTTGAAAGATTTCGATGGTTCAGTGGCCTACCTGACTCTGAACTCCCTGGCCGGTTTGTGTTTGCAGCTCTTTTTGAGGACCCTTAAACCTTTAGAATTTTCGATTTTTCCAAAAAAAGTATATTTTATCGATTGAGATGTTCTACGCATTTAAAAAATACTGCATTAAAAAAATTCAGCTTCGTTTGAAAGTTGTGACTAACAGTATAAAAGATAAAGATACTCTAGGGATAAAAGTCTGTGCTTCGCAGTAGACTTCTAATATAAACAGTATTTTAAAGAGACACGTTACTTTGAGTCGGTTTTTCTCAGAATGAAAATGTTTCGCGTTGAGCGCAAGATTATTATCAAGTCTATTTAACAGCATTTTCAGCATCTCGATATAAAGATATATTCTTGTCATAGAACTATATTATTGCTATAAGAGTCTTATTTCTTGGTTTAGAAAATAGCTCTTTACAATCACCCTCAAAAACACGTTTTAAAAATATAAAATAGGCTTATGGGATTTCATTCTACAATTTTGTTCTTCATTCAAAACTTAAAATTTAACATTTTTGTGTAAAATATTTCTCTAAACGGGCGCCATTGGGAACAAACAATAAAAAGAGTAATAAAAATGTATTTTTTAAAAATTATCATCCCTTACTTGATCACTGCAGAGCCAATTAGAGTGTGTTGAAGCTTCCAGAAAAACAATAAAGGTCACGCAACAAAACAAATGGACGAATAAATGCATATTATTACAAGCAGTAGAGATGCCATCCACAAGTTGAAAATTTGTTTAATATCTCCAGTTTGTATTTTATTGGCCACATTAGGTATTATTCTAATAGTATTTCCGAAGACTAATTTGGGCCCAACACAGGGAATTCAAGGCTTAAAATCTGCTGTTATTTAACATGTGACCCTAAATCTCCAGAGCAGTCAAATGGAACGAGTGACATCGCAGTTGGATCGACAAACCCAAAATAACAATCATTCGCCTACTCTGGATCGCTACAAATATTGGCTACGGGCAAGGGCGTGGCAAAGGAACACTGCGTTGGCATGAAAGAGGACGATTCGCTACGAGTAAAAATAAGGATATTTGAAAATTAATTTTTTTACCCTAAAATCTGATTTTATTTATAAAATGTAATGTGATTAAAAACTATTTTTATGAATTTTCTTCTTATTATTATTATTTTTTGTTTGTTTCAAAAGACTGCACTTGTTACAGATTCTTATAAAATGTTTTCCGAACATTCCTAAAATGCCTTAATAACACATCCGTTAATTTTGAATTTCTTAAAGTTATTAAAACCAAATTTAAATGTAGAAATTCGTCCATATTTTATGCAAAATTTAACTTACAAACGAAAATTTTCCTTTCCATTAAACTATTCTGTTTATCAGCCCCAGAGTGTTTAAATGTAATTTCGCACTTATAGTCAGCGGACTATCTGTGTTTGAAAAGCACATTTCTTCAGCCGCGAACTATCTGTCGGTGTGGACTATGTTCATTGCTCAAATCACCAAAGGAGAGGGGAGGCACATCGCCTGAACGGCCGATGATCAAATGTAAACAAAAGCACGACTCATGAGATGCCAAGAAAACATCGTGTCGTATCGGTAATAAACCATAGAAAAAAATTACAGCCCATAAAGCAGAACGAATCGGTTGTAGCACGTACTGCCATCTTAAATTGTGGACGGGAAAATATCGATAGTCACTATTGACAGTTCAAGATGGAAAGTTGAGGTCATTTCACCGCGAACAGAGTTTACATAGTTTCGATTTCCGGTCATTCGTTATGTCTTTAAAAAAAACATCGTCGCAGTTTGACTGCTGATTTCAAGCTGAAAGGAATTCAGAGGGTAGACGAGAAAGCAGTAAAAAACTGACGTTAGCAAAAGGAAACATTTAACTCTTTAGCAGACAGAGGTTTCGCAGCGAAACATCCTGTTAAAAAATTTTTTTTCTCTAATTTTCGGAGAAATATGAATTTTTTTTTATTCATGTTTTTTGACATTTAAAACTTACATTAAATGACAGTATTTCACTTATTTTTTTTCTTTTGAAATATATGTATTTATACTTGCTGTACCTTTAAAGTTAGTAATGCTAATGCTTATCCCTTATGACCCCAAAGAAAAGTATCTATTCAAACAACACTTATAAATTGATAAACTATTTATTTTACTTTTTTAAGAAGACTTAGTTATTGTTCTGCCAATATAATTAAAGTTTTAAAAAGTATTATGTTCACGCTATACAAGGGGGTGGGTTTATCAGTTGCCCCCCCCCCTCAATTCTTCGTATGGTATCCTCTAAGGCAAACCCCTCTAAGAATTGCAAAGAAAAATTTTAATACATTTTGCATTTATAAGGTGCATAGATAATATTCATAAACCAATTTCGTTAATTCCAAAGAATTCAAGTAGGTGACCTCTAAAGGGTTAAAAATATGAGAATAGTCTTGGAAAAATAAAAAGGCTTGCATTAGAAGATTTACGTAGCTGGATTCTCGAATAGAGAACTGTAGCCCTCTCTGTTTCTTCCTTTAAAATTAGTCTCCGAAGCTATGGCAGAAGAAATGATTTCAAATTTTAAAGGTGGAATTCATGGAGTCTCATCCAGACTTTTAGGCCGTCTACTGTACTTAGATTTTTATTCTTAAAATGATTTAATATTGTCATACCAAAATACATAGTTTTGCACGATCTGACGATTTATGAAATTTTTTAAATAAAATATACTAAGAAGTTTTTTTCTCCAAAGGACCTAGTTAATTCCCTGGCGACGGGATCGCTCGATAAAGCCCATACAAAAATATGAAGGTTTTTCAAATCATGGCTTGTTTGATTGGTTATGCTATAATCCCTTCGCAAAAGAATCCAGCCGAGAGGATGGGAAAATACCAGAGTTGCGTTTGACAAGATGGGATTGGGGGTGTCTCGCGTTTTCGCTCGCCTCATTTGTCGCAGTCGTTAAAGTATCCCGTTTCGACACTGACAGACGACACCAGATGTGGGAGCAGGGGAAGCCACATCTGGGAGAGAGTTATATATATATATTGTGTTCGCCCAGAATAGGCACGCTTAATTACAAAACCGAAAGATACAGGAAATGAGAGGAAAAAAAAGGGGGGCCTCACCTGCAGTTTACATACCGCAGATCGGAAACAAAATGGCGTTAACCCCCAATGCACCAAATTTGAGAAAAATCGGTGTTCACCCGAACTGTGTCCTTCACCATTCTCCCAATAAAAGACGACACTTTCCCACTAAAAGTTCGGAGGTTATTTATCAGATACTATCAGGGCAAGATACTTTTGTGCCCAGGGCACAATCAATTTTTATTCCCTCCACCCCCATTGCAAATTTATAGCGACAAGTTATTATCATTACAGTCCTATAAAAACTATAACATTGAATTAGCAAACAGATTTAAGAAATGAGCATTAAAGTAATATTCAAAATCAAGAACACCCAATTTTCATTTTACGTAATTATTATCTCTGTTTAGCCCTGCTAAAAATGAAGGACTTTTAACACTAGATTTCCCAAGGCAGTCATTTTGACTGTTTTTTTAATTTCAATTAGAAAAACAATTATGAAATATAATGACACAATTTCTTAGAATTTGGTGACTTTTTCTATAACATATAAATGGGTTTATGAATAATTGTAGTTACTCCGCCCTCCTTTATTATATAATATTAAAAATTAATTTTGAACAAATTTCTTTACATATTTGTTATTTTTTCACAATGCAGTCATTTTGACTGTTTTGGGGCAATATAGGTATACAAGAAATCTCGGGCAATCTAGTGTTAAAGTCCCAGGGCACTTACTCTTGACGTTGCGGTTCGTTTCGAACCTTCGTTGTGACGTCATTTTAATGTCAGCTTGTGGACATTATGCGAGTAAATGATCAAACTGACGTCAAAGTGACATGACATCACAACGAACCTTCGACCCGACTCGCAACGTCCAGAGTAAGCCCCCTAAAGTGACCTCTTTTTTTTTTTTTTAACCTTGTCACACTCACAATCTCTGTGAAGCAGAAAATAAATAATAGAATTAAAAATAATTTAAATGGATGAGACAATTGAATGATTTATGGTGGTACGTTGCTAATAATCTGTCTTATAAATAGGCAATAGCACATAGGATAAAAAGAGCACCAGGTTTGTCGAGGGAATTCATTATCAGGTCAATAACAGTAAAATTAAAGTAAATAGGAAAACAATAGAGTTCGTGACAAACACAATTACCTCGTACAATAATTTATTAAAACTTAACGATGGTAGCGTATGTCTGCAATTTTTCCCCACTATGTATTTCAAGCACTCGACTCAATTTTCGTGCCCAGGGCACGTGCCCCAAGTGCCCGTGCTATAATCAGGGTCTGTATACTATAAATTATTTATGAAATGCAATCGAAACTCATCGACAAAGAATTCATGACAGTTGATAGAGATAAAAGTATTGTTGTATTTCTCTTAAAATTATCTCGCTGGATTTATTTTTCTATAATTCGAACAAAAATGATTGTAATCCATTAACATTCTCCATATATGTGAAAACATTGAATATAGTAGCTAATTCACTCAAAATTTTGTATGTTTTTTAAATAATCTATTCCTAACATTTATATGATAATAACGAACAAATTAAAGAGGTAAAAGAATTTTTCTATTTTTCCCAAAATATTCCACAGGCAAGGAGTTAACCCATAGAAAATCGTTATGTCACTTTACATATAAACGTTCTACTCTTTCTCAATCAGGGCTTTCAACCGAAAACAGAAGACCGGAAAAAAACTGTTATGTTTGTCGGAGTGAAAACCGAAACTTAACCGAAAAAGAACATCGGTTTATTGCAGTTCGGTACATCTTTAGTTACTATTTCGTCAATGCAGGTAACTTATCAATATTTTCTAATTTAACGTCAACCCTATAATTAACATTCGGTTGTAGGGTTTCTTGAAGGACAAGATCTACCGCCAGCATCTGTGCCATACCTGCAAGGCAACATGTTCTTGACATTCCTTCAGAGTCATTCTGGTAAGCTGCAGAAAATAGGGTTCTGTGATGACAGCATACTGTTGAATAGGAAGGGCACTTTTAATATTATTAGGATTTATAAAGTTTATTAAATGGCTCATATGTATCATAGCTCCACCTATAAGCGTGTCTACATTGTTTTATGTAATAAATGCGAAGCGTATCATTTGAATTATCTGTAGTTCAAGTTGTATCTCATTTGGACCAATAGAACGTATTCTAGGGTCCTCAGAAGTGGGGAAGTTATTTCTCGCTCTTTCGTAAGTCGAGAGAAACATTGATAACTGACATGAATACGAAGCAGATCAGGACAAAACATTATCAACTGAAGAAAATGCTTCTTTTGGTTCGAATAAAATGACGAAGGAGTTGTCACCTCCCTACTTTGAAATAAGAATAAAATTTTCGTACAATCCATTAGGAATAGATTAAAGACGGGCTGTAGACGGATTTTTTCAGAAGATGCAGTCCTAATAAAGAAGTCAAATTAAAATAAAATTCTGGGAAATGTTCAAAAATCATTGGAGTTGTAAAAAAAAAAAGCCCCTCCATTCCAACGGTGAAACAGCTTGTGAACAATTTTCGAAAAAGCAATTTCTGCAGCCATAATTAGCATCAGAAAGGTAAGAGGGACTAAGGGGTTTTAAACTGTTGCGCAGCAATGTAAATGTATTTTTATTTAGGTAACCAGTTACTTCATGTATTATTAAAATTAAAGAAAAATTTTACCAGCTTTTAATAACATTTTCAAATTTAATATTTTCAATTAATAAATATTTTTTATTTAAAAATAGAGAATATATTTAGTAGAACAAATGTTTTAAAAAATATTTGAGACATCGTTTGCTTTCAACTTCTAATTAACTTATAAATGTTAATTTTATATTAAATGGATTATAAATGTACGCTCTATAGAATAATAAATTTAACGTGCATAACTATTTTTAAAAAATGATTCAAAACTAAAAAACAATATGCCATTTTTAATTTCATTTTAATCAAAATAATATTAAGAATATTAAAATTTCGGCAAAATATTACTTCGTTCTATAAATAATAGGCATATATTACAACATGGAAAATTCCAAGCAGATATATAGAATATACTTTTTTAATCTTACGGATAGTTGATAGTTTTGAGAAAAAAGCCTCTGAAGTTTATATATATATATGTGTGTTCTTTTTTTTTTTTTTTTCAAAAACATACGTTAGTTAATTCATAAAATAGATGTCAACTTTCATTCTTCTTCCCCTTCATTTCGCATTATCCAATGAGGTAGATCTATTGTCACGGTTGGGAGCCCATTGGAATTATAGAATGTATATGAAAATATAGTATAAAGTAAATATAGAGAAGTCGAGAACACTTTCATTCCAATGACAGAAATTCCTGCTACTGACGCACTGTTGAACTGATGGTCAAGTTCAACAACCCTCGTGCCAAAGAAACAGATGTAGAAACCATTGTACTCAATGGAATAGAAATGTTGGCGGAAAATGGGTTTCAAAAACAGATTTTATAAGTAAAAAATGTTTTCCATGAATTTCTTTTATAATAAACATTTTATTTCAATAATTTTCGAACTTTTTTTTTTTTTAAACTTTTCTTGTATGAGTCGAATTGGTTCACTTCAATCAAAATAGGTATAGATCAACATCTTCTTTCGGTTTTTCTTCTTCGGTCTTGTGTTTTTCTTTTCTTCTCGTAAATTTTGAAGATCAACTCGGTTTTCAGCTTTTACATCCCATTTCCGTCAAGCTCTGGATATTCCGTAGATGTAAACATTGTTTTGTGTAAAACTCGAGATCGAATACGAATTTCTAAAAGCGGTCTTTTGTAATACGTCCAAAGACAAATAAGGAAATAAAACTACGATTTTGTGAACGCTTAAAACCCTTTAACTTTGGATCAATTTGAATTGTGTGTAATGCAAACGTAAGCATTCTAGGCGCCCGTTTGAGGTGATTTTCAAGCCTCAAACTGAAAGCGATAAA
>CM063509.1:62500-70000 GCA_032207245.1 Pardosa pseudoannulata
CGCAGTTTTCCACGGTTAAAAGCAGGAGATTAAAATGTTCAATTCATCACATAATAAATAGGCGAAAACGATATTTTTCTATCATTATGACGTCATTCATTTAAATATTTCATTTATTCATTTCTTATTTTATATTATTTAAAATTCTCTGCTTAGTATCTATTCGATTTGACCCGGAAATTTAGATATGAAGTGATTCACTTTCATTTCTATGTGATGCAAATTATAGCATTTTTATATGAGAACTAATTTTAAATTTAATTCTTGGTTCATTTTTATGTTACAATGAAATGCATATCAACAATATTCTAAGTACAAAAAGTACAAATTTCAGTGACTCTCATGGCCAAATAAAACCTATCATTTTATATAGTTATCTTCATATTCATATGGTTGTCGATATGAATGTGTGTTTCTGTTTCATACAAAACTATGTGGTTTGTCATAAATTTCCTTAATTTTGGAAAACATTTATTACTACCAACAAAATTAGCACTGTTGCTGTCAAAACCTCTGCTTCCTATTCTATCACGTAATATGGCAAGATCTGTTAACTTTGCTAATCAACGTACAGTAGTAATACAGTAATGCAATTTAGGGTTAAGCTTATATTTTACAATAAAAAATGTTTGAGCAAATTTAATATAAGACAAATTCGATTATAAAAACTGAATAATGTTATAATACGCTTATGATAGAAATATATAAACATGCCAATGACTCGAACTGAACTGTGACGAATTTAGAGAGTTGTTCACGAAAAATAAATCTTTGTTTAAAAGTAATATATTAAGTTCACCGTAGCGAAGCACGGGCAAACTTGCTAGTTAGTTTATAACTTATTCGATTTATCCAGAAAATGATGCCGTTCGATTTATTTGGTTGTCATAGGAGCAGCGATGACTAACATTTCCCATACAGGAAAAAATATTAAATATAGTAATATTGTTTAAATTTTCTTTTCAAAAATAATCTAGCATTCGGATAATAATGTACAAAATTAAAGAGATTTTTTTTTTCATTTTGGGCAAATTTTTCTCAAATATATTCCACAGGTAAGGGGTTAAGATGTGATTGATAGCACATTCCATTTTATTTAAAGCATTGTTTTAAATTTTATATTTAGATTTCAGCATTTACATAACTTTTTTACGTACCTTAATGGAAAAATGAATAAATCCTTTTGTAAAATAATTGTACATTTATCATAGGTCCACCAACCACTGAACATGGCAAAGCCTATATATTGTATTTTGATGGCTCCGTTGAATTTCGACTGATTTAAAAAGAATTTCGGACCGCGAAAATGAAGAAAAATGAACCGTATGGATTAAAATTCCATGAAGTAGCTCTAAACTCAGTATAATAAACACACTGCTCTGCAGATGGGTGGCATGTGTTGGTTCCACCAAAGAACCCCTTGATATGTTGACTCCGGTTTTAAAAACAGAAATAAATCGATTTTCACGGTGGTTATACTCGGAGAAATAACACGATAATTTAATTTTTTATTTATAATTATTCAGCTCTGGATAGAGAATGAAATAAAGTGTTACATTTTTGAGAATACATAGTAAGGAAACTCCTTTTTCGGTAACCATTAAATGCCCTATTTTGGGCAACATACACAATTTAGTTTTCTATAATACACTTAGAATATGGAAGATCTAACACCTAATGTTGTTAATAAAATACATACTGAAGATATCAAACAAAATTACATCATGTAGATGGCACTTCTACTGCATTTAAAAGTATACAGGGTGTTTCAAAAATGACCTGTATATTTGAAAAATCAATAAAAACTGAACGGACACTGATAGAAATTCAGTGTATTGCAATATGCTTGGAAAAATAGTAAATTTTGAGGCAAACAAACTTTAAAATGAGTTACAATATTCCACAACAGATGGCGCTGTAGAGTGGAAAAATCTAAACTACCATCTTAAAAGGCGAGGTGTATCGCCACTAACCAGAAAAAATTGAATAACTGGAACTGTACATCTGTTCTGCATGTGAAGTTGACACGGTTTTCTGATAATTTCGTTCTGAGAATACGCCATATTATTGCTGTACATGGTGGATACCTTAAAAATATCGTAATTTAGATTTTTTCCAGACTGCAGCGTCCTCTGTTGTGGAACATTGTAACTAATTCTGAAAATTTGTCTGCCTAAAAATTTACTATTGTCCCAAACCTATTGCAGTAAACTGTGTATTTCTATAACTGTCCGTTTAGTTTTTACTGATTTTTCAAATATACCGGTCATTTTTGAAACAACCTGTAAATAAATTTACCTTTTTTTTTATGCTGTAAAATACAATATTTTGTTTTACAGTCATAGAGTAGAAATTATTACATAACGTATGTAGCCCATATTTACGGGGTTTCTTAATATCTCAATGTAAAATATTTGTTGTAACCAAATTTTTAATTTTCTTGAAAAACAATCCCCCTAATTACATGCTGCTAAATATTTATGTTTTTAGTCCTTAAGGTATTTCAGGGACTGTTAAAAATAAAGATCCCACGCTTGTCTTACTACTTTTTGACGATCCACAACTTATTATATCACGCAAAACTGTCTAGAATTGTTTTAATTTTTTTTAAATGGAGTTATTAAGAGTATTTTAAGAGTGGGTTACAGAGAAGATCATTACTCAGTCAATATTAAGCTGCTATGTATAAGTCACAGAGAAAGGAAACCCCTATTTATGTGCTGCTAAATATTTATTTTCTCAGTTCCTTAAGGTGTCTCCGTGCTGTTAACCTTAAGAAAACACACAATTTATGATTTCTCACTAAAGTGTCTGAAACTTTTTTTGCAGAAATCTGTTAGATATCGCTTTAATAAAAAAAAACATTAAATACTTAGAAAAACGATAAAATTATTATATAAAGAATATATATTTATAACACGATTTTGCCATTATTTAAAATTTTTTTCACTTCTTTGCACGTTTACGAGAATAATTTGCACATAAATGTTAAATATTAAGTTTTTAAGTAAGAACATACTTCTAAAAGGGAATCTAACTAAAAACAAAAATCCCATAAGTTTAAGCCTATTTTACATTTTTAGAACATTATTATAAACATGTATTTTAGTCCTTTTTAATGACCCATTTTACACGTACTTACCTCTTTATAACAAAGAATATTATTCGCATAGCAATAATTTTATTTCATTGTTGAGAAAAGGTCATTCTATTCAAATGCAGAAAATGTTGTACTAAAATATGAAATAAGTTTTGAGAAATCTTGCTCTCAGTGTTAAAAATTGGCATTCTGGAGAATATCAATCAAAATTAATGTGTTACTTGTCCCTTTACAACACAAGTTTAATGCCAAGTACAGAAATGACAAGAATATCTTTTATATTCGAAGTCTTAACTTTTAAACTAAACGGAAATTTTTCGGCTGTATTTTTTAAAGTGCGTTAAAAATCTCAATGAATAATTTTTAAAAAAATCGAAGAATTTTGAAGGTTTGAGTGCCTTTCAAAAACAAGAATTTGATATGTCTTCACGTTGTCGGTTGGGATGGACTGAGCGGAACAATATAAAGTTAAAATTTGAAATTGTTTTATAGAGTTGTTTGTCTCATGAAGTGTAATTCTAACAAATGAAAGTTGGCTTACTTTGACGAAATGGACTGCGGGGAATGTTTAGAAACAGTGGTCACAAAAACTGGACAACGGAGTCGTGTCCTCTTTACCGATGAGAGTCTGTTCAGTACCAGAAGCGATTCTCAAAGCGCTTTGATTTGGAGAGAGGTCGGGATCTTAATAATCAAGGAACGACACCGTTACGGTGGTCCTGGTGAACTTGTCTGTAGGAGGCATTATGCTGAACGGACGACGGAGGTTCTGTAACCGGGGATCGCTCACTTGCTGTTGAGGAAAGTGAAGATATCACTCGAATGGATTGGCCAGATTTAAATCTCATCGAACATGTGTGGGATGCTTTAGGGAGACGCATTGCAGCACGCTTACATCCTCCAGAGAACTCAAACAGATGGTGATTGCGGAATGGGCACTCCTACCGCAAGAAATGTTCTACCAGCCGGTTCTGAGTGTGCGGAGACGGTGCGAAGAAACCATTGCAGTTAGGGGAGGGCATATCACATATTAAGGAACATCTGCTCGTTGTTCTTCCTCTTGGATAGACAGTCGTGAGTCACGACACTATGCGTTCAATAAATCTTATTTTTGTTTGATTCCATATCGTATGCATTGTATTCCTACTTTAGAGCCGATGCTTTCGTCATCTTTTACGTACATAAAACTCTTCTTCATTTCTTAATTTCATGTCACTCAGATGATTTCTCGTGGAGCTATGGCGAGAAACCCACCTGTTGCTTAAGTTTTGCACAGCAATGTATAGCACAGTAGTTTATTAGTGTACACAGCAGTTTTCATGCTGTCTTCTGCTAATATTTGTGAGCAAATGATACATAATGGCCATTCTTCGTCATTTACTTTAGTACTGGTAAAGCCTAAATTTAAGTATTCTTGAGAATATTTTCTTGATTTTATTTTCGGAATCACATTCTTCTGTGTACTTGTTGACGATTGACTATCGTCTAATGCTCGTTTAAAATTTATCCATGATTCTGCATAAATCTGCCGCCGTAAATATTTAATACGGTGAATTGCAATTAGCACGAAACATATGACATATCCATTCACGGTAGAATAGATAGCGTTAGAGGTATCGAATGAGATTGGCTGGAATTCAAACGGGCGCTATCAAATTTTTACCTTTCTGACATCTGCGCATGCTCGAGAAGGCATCTTGGCTCCGGAAACGGTAATCCTTGCGACATGCAGCCACACAGCGATCTGTAGACATTCAAGCAGACACTCCAGAATGTTCGAGACAAATCGGAACTTCTCGCTAAACCGCAATTATATCTGACAGGGTCGCAATACAAGTGCAAATAAAGTGTCAGCAACACAAGTGCAACCGATTCTTGCATTGTCAATGTTGAGGATCGGTGTTGCCAAATGTGAATAAATAAATTTCAGTATTTTTTGGTAATTGTTAAGGTTTTAAATTAAGGTCGTATTGTTGGTTTAGCGCGTAAAATGCTCAAAATGCATTATAATTGTATACACTTTATTATATGTGGGGGGAGGCGAGGAAAATTATGGCTGAAAATTGGACCGCGAATACTGAAAAGTTGAGAAACACTGACGCAAATGATAGTTTCGAGAAAAAAATACTCTAAAGATCATAGATCAGCTGTCATCGGCAAAATATGAACAATGCCTTAACGTGATCTAAACGTTGTTTTTCATCTGTAGCTCGCGATCGACTGCGAATTTTAAAAAGCGGTTTTTTTTTAATATGTTGAGAAACAAATGCAGAAATAGAATTAAATAAAAAAAATAATTTAAGCTTTGAAAACCTCTGACACTCTTTAATGGCGTTTACAACGTCATAAACAGTAGTATCATATGGTTATATATCTATATCTAACGATATTAGTAAAAATGAATGTCTTTTCTTACATCCAATGAAATCTCACGACATGGTACAATGCTACATTAGCTGAATTGTAACGGAAGTCGCTGAGAACGAACACGGCTGATCTTGCTCCGGATCGAAATTCGAACCTGCAACACTTCAGTGACCTTTGCCGCTCTGTTTTAAACGTAAAAAAATAAATTTCCTTGAAGAAGTGAATGCATTCGCACCAACATGGCTACATATATATAAAGGATTTTCTGGGATATATTGATCCACATTGCTAAATAAGAAAAAAAAATGCTATTGTAGGATATAATTGCCATTGAATAATTTTGTGGAATCCATAAAAAAAAAAGAAATATCTTAATGAAAGCGACATATGTGTATAAAGAGGAGAAATTAATCCGTTGTTCACATCAAACTGTAGCCCATATTATTTACCATTTGTCCGGGGTTACTGGGCAGCTCGAATATGTTGCAGTCGGGCCATTCTAAAGTGGAACTTGTACTTTTATCTGTGAGCCAAGCAAAAGAGCCTTTTTCTCAGTCAAAGGAATGATACGCGTCAATTTAAAGTCCGCCCCCATAACATAATTTGTGGCTGGGAAAATAGATTTAAAGGAACTGAGAAGTTGAAAAGAATTTTTAAGAGATGTTTTAAATATAAAAGTGTGTGTGTGTGTGTGTGCGTGTGTGTGTGTGTGCGCGTGCGCGTGCGTGCGTGTGTGCGTGTGTGCGCTCAGGGGTGTAAGCAGCAGGGTTATGAAAGATTATGCAGTCGGGTCGATTATGCTTTCATAAAAAGAACACGCAGAGTTCGTAGCGGGACTTAAACTTTTTTTGAGTCGAGCGATTGGGTCTCTATCAAAGGCAGCAGATAGAATAAAAACGCAAGGATTGGAGCCCTGCAGAGACTCCAGGCAGAGCTTACTGGACAATGAGTGACTCAAAGAAACTTGCGGTAACGTCATTGAAACTGCAGCGAAGTTCAATGAGGAAATTAAAATTTATTCAAAGACATCTTTCTCTGACAAGAGCAGGCAATGAGTGAACACAAAGTCTGCCCCACAACGATATATTCCTAAGAGAGAGAGCAGCGATATTAACCGTCAGAAAGGAACTTAGATCAGA
Organism: Pardosa pseudoannulata; assembly: GCA_032207245.1. Lineage (NCBI taxonomy): Eukaryota > Metazoa > Arthropoda > Arachnida > Araneae > Lycosidae > Pardosa > Pardosa pseudoannulata. The sequence continues at coordinate 69,107 of CM063509.1, forward strand.
GGAAGGGGTGAACCCTTTTATTGAGACAACTGGACATAAGACGAGCATTGATTTAAACAAGATGTTGCACTGCTGGAAAAATAAATAGGAAAGAATGTGAAGGGAAAGAGATATTTTAAGTGATTAAGTGTACGTTGGGTGTACGTATTCTATTACATCAAGATAAATAGCAGCAAAGCAACACCTGTAAAAACACGAGAATCGTTCTGACAACATGGAAAGAGTGATGGAGGAAATAGCAGAAGGTAATTTTCTTCTTAGTGGGTATCCATGTAAAGGAAAGATGGATTACCTGCAGCGTTAGGTTCGAAATGGCAACGAACCCAAAACGATTGGACATACACAGACATTATGCAATATTCGAAAGTGTTTAAAAGAGTTATTTCAATGCTACTAGATTTTCGCAGTTTTTAGGAAACGCTTTTTGGAATGTTTTCGAGCGGCGGTTTAATAAGAAAGAATCCTTGATGAGTTTTCTACTTTTGATTCGTGTACATTTTCTCCCCAATAAATCGACAAAAGTGAAACTGAAGCAGTAATATTGAATTATTCAAAAAGTGAAGATTCGTTCATTCCATTTTGACATGTTTTTAATACTTAAATTATTTTAATGAATTAATGCTTAGTAAATTTAAACTGCTAGGTTTATTAATTAATAAGTATTTTCTTTAATAATGAACAAAAAATTAATTCGACTACTCAAAATCGTTTCATTTCGAACAAGTAAAAGTATTGTCATTTCTAAAACCATTGTTTGTTAAAAAGCCTCTTGGTTTATATAATGTTATTTTTGTAAAATATTTTCTACAGATCGGTTTGGGTTTGGTTTGACTTTTCTGATAGAGTATACCTTTCTTACACTGATCAGTGTACCCTTTTTTTGCCACTCGGGAC
>CM063509.1:75000-142500 GCA_032207245.1 Pardosa pseudoannulata
CATATATACATACATATATATACATACATATATACATACATATATATACATAAATACATACATATATATAGACATATACATACATATATATAGACATATACATATATACATACATACATATATATACATACATACATATATATACATACATATATACATACATATATATACATAAATACATACATATATATAGACATATACATACATATATATAGACATATACATATATACATACATATATATAGATACATATACATATATACATACATATATATAGATACATATACATATATACATACATATATATATACACATATACACATATAAGAGAACAAAGGGATTATATTAAGTAATTATGTAACTTCAAAAGCTTAAATTTGAAAAACAGAGAGGGAAAAAAAATGTATTGGGTGTGGAGGGTTTACGAGTTCCATATAAGGTTAAACAATTGTTTTAACATTCCTGAACGTTCTCGTACACCCAAGAGACCATAAGAATAAGAAAAAGTAGAATACATTAAACTTTACATGATTAATAAAAAACAAGATAAAGCTTACATAGCTAGTATTTATTTTTTATACTTACTCCACGTCAACAACGTCAGTTCAGTGTAATGGAGTAACCATCAATACACCTATTATCTATTTGCAACATTAAAATTAATAATCTTTACCGCTGTAAAATAGATGGAAACGTAGATAATCCTTTGTAGAAATAGTTAATCAAATATCTATTAGTAAAGTTAAGGTTATAATAGATGGAGTTAAACAGCTTTTAAGTATCCAGAGTTGTGTAAATGAACTGGGTTATAAAGCCCTTTTCGATGCTAATAACGCCCAAAATCTTATTGTTATATAGAAATTATTACATAATAGATAGATTTTTTTTTAATATTAACTTAAAATATAGGGCTAAATAACAAAACTCTTGTTGCTGTATATCATTTAAAAATAACTTATATAATAACATAAAAAACTAAACTCCTTGGTTCAACAGCCCCTAGGGGGCCAGGGCCTACCGTGCCAAACTCCGTTTCCGAGACCAAGGGGTGCGTTTCGGTTAGGTGGCCAACCTTACGCGGAATCCCCAGTGTTTAGTTCTCAAGCATGCTTGATCCTCAGTTCAACTACCCACTGAAGGATGAAAGGTTGAGTCAACTTTACCCAGGTCGGGGATCGAACCTCGCACCCGTGAAGCGCTACCGCAACGCCACTGGGCTTATACACATACATACATACATATAATAACATACCTTTTAAAAAATTATTCAACTTATACAATAGTTACCTACCAGGAAAAATTAAAAGTAATCTTACTTTTATATATAATACTTCTTTTAGTAGAAAGACGCTCGCAATTGTAAACAGCCCAGAGTAGCTCTCTCTCCCACTAATTTTCTTTAAAAAATAATAATAATACGTGCTTGCACGGTTCAAAAAAATTATAAAATTGATACGCATCATCTTCAATAGGATCCTCTGTGAGAGAAATGTCTCGAAGTTCATGGATCCCAGCCACTATCCTGTCCTCTTTCTCACTGACTAGCCAACGAATCACCTCCTCGTGCCAGTAGAAAGATATGGGCGACCGACCCGCCTCGTTTTCCGTCCTAGAGAAGGCGATATTTTGTGTAATCATAAAAACAATTTAGAATTAATAAAGTTTATTTAAACTCTTACTACTACGAGAAATATTAAAAAGAACTCAACACTCATTACAAAAAAAGGTTTAAAGTACATATTTATGAGAGGAATCTAGTATGAGTGTGATAATGGTGATAAACACTCGCCACGGTGAAGAGGTGCATTTGAAGCAAGTCAACTTTCTTTTTTTATGACATATATATCTTTATTATAGCGCGAAACCCTATTGAAGGATTTCAAAATTTATTGTAAGTAGAATTGGAACCACCGAACAGCTTCAAACCACAAAACGTACTCAATACAAATGTAAAGTGGCACATGCATTGTGCAATCGTATTACTACGACTCCCGCCTTTAAGGTACAGTCGAGATAAATCGTAGTACTACGACTCCCGCCTTTAATGTGTTAATTAAAATGAAGAAGTACAACATCATTTTATAAATGCAATCTTCCAACATATAAAGATTTATATCATGGTTATCTCGAACTTATTCAAAATAATGATTTAAACAAATGCAGCTTTCTACTAAATTTCGTTTGGAATCTTTTCGTAGCATCGAGTCTGTTCTTAAAACTGATATAACTCATTTCATTTCTAAACAAGCTATTAAACTTAATTTACATTTGATTGTTTTCCAGCTATAGAAAGTTTTAATTGTGTCCCATTTGTCCTACTTTTATAAAACTTTTAAGCCGTCAACAATATACGCAGTCTATCCTACAATTCCTCTCACTTCCAAACAGTCATAAAATGAATTTAAAAAGAATTATGTAGTTTGTTATGTTGCATCTAATGAAGCTATAATGTGTAAAAATTACTACCACTCAATAGTTACGCACTTTTATAATAACACTTCATTACTGAAACCTTATCAATATTCAGACTGAAAAAAAAAGACGACATATAAAAGCACGTATAAATTTAATGTCCTCTACTTAATTGCAATTCCGAAATTCTATAAATCTCCTATTAAGTTTAGACCTGTAACTGTAGGTTTTAATACCTACATAACTTATTCCAATATAAAATTTATTTTCTTTTTAAAAGTTATACTTGAAAAAATTATAAAACTGAGTTCACATATTATTAACAATAGCTTTCCTTTAATGACTCAAGTTAAACATGATTATAATATAAGTAATATATAACCTTTCAATATAGTTGACTTGTTTAATAATATTTATTTAAATTGCTTACTTAAAATCATCATGGATTATTTTGATGAGTATAATATTTTGGAATGTGTCACGTTCTATTCTCGGTACTTTTTAAAAATAGTATTATTTGAAAATTATCTTTGGGATGGTAAATCTTATTTTGTTCCAATGAATGTTGTTCTACCTATATGGGAGGGGGATGCAGCTCTTTCTTTCTTAATTTCTCGATCATTGAGTTTAAAACATTGCAGTTTGTATCGTTACGTAGCCTGTATCTTAGTTAGTATTTACGACATTGACTCTCGATTCAAAATCTTTTTATATTTCTACTGAAACAATTATAGAAAACCAAAGTTTTCTCCCCATTTCTGGATGTCAATTTAAAAATCGATAATATTTTATAAACTTTTGGACAAAAAAATCTGATTACAACTTCGCAATTAATAAAATATGTGATTGGAAAACATGCGGCATTCCAATTTTAAAAATATTGTCTAAAAATGGAATGACGCCACCGAATTCCAAAGAAGAGAAGTCGAGTGATGATTTTGTCGCCTCATCCGCAGCCGAATTCCGTTGACTCGGCCATGAAAGCGAAACCATTCGAAATGTTTATTCTACGGCAATTAAAGCCGAGGCACAAGAAAAGAATTAATAACAGAGCAGAACTGGTCAGTCAGGATAAGAATAATCGAATCAATTGCCAGAGCCGCTTCCGCGTACCTTCTTTTTCCGACGAATTAATGCGCGGCTCTTTTTTTTTTTTTTTTTTTTTTTTCGACGCCAAGTCGTCTCTAGTAACCGATGTTCATTACACGCCATTTAGAATAGCTCGATGGCGGAAAAAAAATCGATGTCGCAGCTGTCGCCCTTCTTTTGACAAATATTTTGCTCTTAGCGGACACTTTTTATTATAGAAGGAAATTTCATTGTAATGGTAAGATATTACATATTCGATTTCGATTCTTTCAACATTAAATTACAGGTAACACAAATATTTTATCCGAAACATCTACTCTCTTTTTTTTCTAAAAATGCATCGCCAACATTTTGTACAAGAATGATGCCATTTCCTTTTTCTATTTTGTTCCTTTTGTCAGAGGTATTTCCCTAAACGTTCTTAGAATGGCACGAAATATTTCAATAGAACTCCATATACATATATACATACATATATATATAAATGTATATACATGTATGAATCCATATATACATATATCTACATTAACACACACACACACACATATATATATATATATATATAATATATATATATATATATATATACATTCACACAGATATACATAAAGATACAGATACATATACATATATATATACACACAAATGTACGTATATAAATAGCAGAATATAAGCATATATAAATTTATGTATTTGGCAACATTCTTAACAAAACATAAATTAAACCAAATAAGGTACCTCGAATCTCGTAATTCATTGGGTAATAAACTACATATTCTAAATTGAATTGGCAAAAAACACTTGGTGATGTCCATTATTAAGGAGTCTGAGAATTTAAGACATAAGGATCCCATTGTATTGTTACTATTTCTCGAATATCATGGATGTTTTTTATTTCATACTAAAATGTTTTAAGTTTTGTTTTTTTTAACTGATTTTGTGCGCGTGCGTGTGTGTGTGTACATTACAACTCATTAATTGATTAATATTACAAGATATTTTAAAGAATAAGAACGGAAAAGACAAGAATTTTTTATGAGGTATTTGAATTTTGATACGTTACAGATATATCTCTTTAATAAAATAACTTTCAGTACTTAGAAAAATGATAAAAAAAAATTTAAAGTACAAATTTATGACTTGATTTTACAGGTCGTTAAACATTCGCTCGGACGTTTACGAGGAGTATTTTGCAGACCAATGTTCCATTTTAAGTTTTTAATAAAGAACATGCTTCTAGAACGGAATCTACCTAAAGAAAAACCATACGTTTAAGTACATTTCGCATTTTTAAAACATGTTTATAATTTTAAAACTTTTTCGGGATCATTTTGACTGAAACAAAAAATATTATTTTAGTAGTAATAATTTTAGTTCGATTACAAAAAAAAAAAAAAAAAAAAAAAAAAATTATTCTATCAAAATGATGAAAGTTTTTGTTCCAAAATATTTGATAGGTTTTGAAGAATCTTGAGCGCAACATTTTCATTCTTATAAAAATCAAATCAATAAGTCAAAAAGTGCAGAAATTACTCGAGTGTCTTTAATATTCATAACTTTTAAACACAGCGAAATTATTTTTAATTCGTAGAAATTCTCTCTAACATATATTCTTTTTTGAAAAATCAAAAATTTTGAAGGTTTAGAGGTCCTGACACCCCTTCAAATTAAATTAAAACAGATTATCACCCAAGAAACCTCTAATATTGCCTAATAAGTTTTAAAAATCCAACTGATCCTGATTATAATATTCTATATTCGAATGAATGACGTTCGCATACTATTGAGTGATACAATAGTGAAGAGACGGGAGTGCAAAGACCGCGTTCGAGGAAATTGACAGGGGATTCATTCGCGGAACCTGTTCGGGGAACTCTTGTTCCTGTCACTCATTCGCCACTTAAACAAATACCATCCATCTTCCACTTATGCAAACACGCATGCGCAATACCCCCACCCCGCCCCACGTCTCATAGCAGGTGTCGAGTTTTGACACCTTTCCTTTTGACCAGTTATGCATATATATATATATATATATATATATATATATATAATGTGTGTATATATATATATATATATATATATATATATAATGTGTGTATATATATATATATATACACGTATGTATACATATCTAGGCATAAGTTTACATATACATATACACACATATATACACACATCCACACACACACACATATATATATATATATATATATATATATATATACACAATATATATATACACACACATCCACATATATATATACATATAAAAATACATATATACATATTTACATACACACATATACACACACATATATATACATACTTATATATACATGTAATGAGACTGACTTCTCGATGGGGTGTTGCAGTCATGGCCATAAAAATGATACCGTTTCAGCTATAGACCTTTATTAAGACAACTTTGAAGGACGGGTTCCCACTTCATCATAGGGACAAACTGAAGGGTCAGCTAGCATAAAGTTCTATTTACAAGACCATTAACACCTGGGTCAACATCTGTGGGAAAAATATCTCTAGAAAAATCTGTCTCCGCTAGCGTGTATCTCCTTTTTATTTGGAAATTTCCTAAATTGTCCGCTAGGGCCATGTAGGTTTATAATTGGCCAGGCCCCTTCTCTGAGGGCGTAACCTGTAGCCCCAGTGGTCAATTTAGGTTAGGGGTTAAAAAGGGGAATGGAAAATGACGCGGGAATTTTTACCCTTGATTCAAGTTTTGAAAACCCCTGAGAATTTTCCTTACATACATATATACACACACATATATATACATACACTTATATGCATATACACATATACTCATATACATATATAGAGATACACATATACCCATACATTTCATCCTTACATCTAAATCGTATTTTCAACCTTGCCATCGGCTTATTTCACTTTAAGAGGCACTGCGTCCTCAGGTTTTTTTTCTATTCTAAGACCCTACAGCCAGGATGGATTAACAACACCTCTCTACCTTCCATTTTCAGGTGTCGCTTCATCCATCCCTTTATACTCTGGAGGAAGTCACTGGTAAAATAATTTTTACTTCCATATCCACACTAAATACTACCACTCTGTCTTTTCCATACTGGTTAATGGGCCCATAACCCGATTGACGGCTTAAAAAACTAAAGCGATTCAGAGGAGGTTCCTTGCTTCTTGCATTCCAAGTAAAAGTTACAAAAAGCATAGTTTCTTTATTATATTCTCATTAAATGTAGATTACATTTGATGCAAAACAATATTTGTTTCACGGTTGTGTCTTGGCGACGAAATAAGTTCGTTTAGACTCTCCACCGTTGCTTAATTATCCAAACATTCGCTTTACTTTAAATTCTCTTATATTCTTTTTTTAAATTTACTCTTCTTCCTTCAAATTTAACGAGTAAATATATATTGTATAAGCCGAGGATTATTAAAATATTTCATATACTCACATGATAATACGTAACAATTTTTCAATTTATTCTTCTCTTCATTTTTATACCACAGTAAATGATTTAGGATAAATATTCTAAGCAATTCCTCCTCTTAGAGCTTAATAAATAAATACTAATTATTTCTATTCTAACGAAATCCTTATTTAACTGCGAATACCTAAAATCGTTCAAAATCTCCATTTAAATTGTGAATAAAAATGAGACCGATTTCATGTAAAGAATATAACAGAATATCACTATAAATAATAAAGTGGAATGGTTGATAAATAATCTAAAAAATATTTATATTATTTCTTTTCGTCTTTTGCTAAAATATAGGGTAAAAAATTTTATTTAAGATTTTTTTTGGGGGGTAAATTAAATTATTAGATTCTTTAAAACATTAAAATTCTTTATTGGCATATTTTATATTTTTATATATAAAAAAATATAAAATATACCTAGACTGTATTATGTACATGGTTTTCAAGTGCAACATATTCTAGGAACATCATTGATATTCGACCTTGATGGATTGGCGACATTTGGTATGAGCTACTATTTTCGCCAAACATTGTTCATAGCACATAAATAGCATAGTTGTTTTAAAATTTTGTAAAATAGAAATTTAAAAAATTACAAAATGGTGAAGATAACTTTGTAGATCCGAAAATTATAAATTTACACGGAAGTTTTATACTCTTTCCTATTTATAAGGATTTTTACTAAATTGAAAAAAGCCCGAAATGTAAAGTCGCCAATGGTGTCAAAAATATTTTATTTCTGAATGGGTTATTATTCTGATTTTGCATTGTTATGAAAACAATAATAAAAGCTCAGTTCGCCAAGTTCTTGGTATTGGTCCTCCAAACTTTATTGATTTAGCCAACGATCATCAAAGCGATAAATATCACAGAAAATAAATTGCTTGTTAGGCTATTGAGTTATTTATTTTTATTCTTAGTGAAATATAATCCTTAGTGAAATATAATAAAAGAACTTGGAATAGAATGTGAAATATTTCAAATTCTGGGAAAAATATTAGGGAAGAGTGTAAAAATTTCCAATTCATAGGGAAAAAAATACTAGTGGAGAGCGTGAAATATTTCAGTTCATAGGGAAAAAATACTAGTGGAGATCGTGAAATATTTCAGTTCATAGAAAGAAATACTGCGGGAGAATACAAAATATTTTAGTTCATAAGAAAAAAAATTATTTGGAGAGTGTGAAATATGCTAATTGATAGAAAAAAATACTAGAGGAGAGCGTGAAATATTTCAATTGATAGAAAAAAAATACTAGAGGAGAGCTTGAAATATTTCAATTGATAGAAAAAAAATACTAGAGGAGAGCTTGAAATATTTCAATTCATAGGGGAAAAAATAGTATTAGAGAGAGTGAAATACTTCAATTCATTAGGAAAAACTACTAGTGGAGAGCATGAAATATTTCAATTGATAGAAAGGAATATTGCGGGAGAATACAAATTATTTTAGTTCATAAGAAAAAAAATACTAGAGGAGAGCTTGAAATATTTCAATTCATATGGGAAAAAATACTATTAGAGAGAGTGAAATACTTCAATTCATTAGGAAAAACTACTAGTGGAGAGCATGAAATATTTCAATTGATAGAAAGTAATATTGCGGGAGAATACAAATTATTTTAGTTCATAAGACAAAAAATCTTCGGAGAGCGCGAAATATTTCAATTGATAGAAAAAAAAATACTAGAGGAGAGCTTGAAATATTTCAATTCATATGGGAAAAAATACTATTAGAGAGAGTGAAATACTTCAATTCATTACGAAAAACTACTAGTGGAGAGCATGAAATATTTCAATTGATAGAAAGGAATATTGCGGGAGAATACAAATTACTTTAGTTCATAAGAAAAAAAATCTTGGGAGAGCGTGAAATATTTCAATTGATAGAAAAAAAATACTAGAGGAGAGCTTGAAATATTTCAATTCATATGGGAAAAAATAGTATTAGAGAGAGTGAAATACTTCAATTCATTAGGAAAAACTACTAGTGGAGAGCTTGAAATATTTCAATAAGTAATATTGGAATACAAATTATTTAGTTCATAAGAAAAAAAAAATCTGAGAGCGTGAAATATTTGAATAAAGAAAAAAAATACTAGAGGAGAGCTTGAAATATTTCAATTCATATGGGAAAAAATACTATTAGAGAGAGTGAAATACTTCAATTCATTACGAAAAACTACTAGTGGAGAGCATGAAATATTTCAATTGATAGAAAGGAATATTGCGGGAGAATACAAATTACTTTAGTTCATAAGAAAAAAAATCTTGGGAGAGCGTGAAATATTTCAATTGATAGAAAAAAATACTAGAGGAGAGCTTGAAATATTTCAATTCATATGGGAAAAAATAGTATTAGAGAGAGTGAAATACTTCAATTCATTTAAAAACAATATGGAGAGCGAAATATTCAATTTTTAGGAATATTAAAGCATTATAGTTCATAAGAAAAAAAGGGAGAGCGTGAAATTTTTCAATTGATAGAAAAAATATACAGAAGAGCTTGAAATATTTCAATTCATTGGAAAAAATTCTGTGCTTTGACAAAAATGACTGCGAGTGAAAGGAAGTGCGACGAATGAATATCCCAATAAAAGCTAAGAAAAGAGTTTCGTCGAGAGTTTTTTTCTCCCCCGCTTTGCGTGAGTTATGAGACAGCGGCCCTGCTGTGGCGCCGGTGCGGTCTGATTTATGGGGCAGTCGACGACACAACACCCCAATAGAAGCTCAGACCGAAGACGCTCACATGACCGGACCCTGCCGAACGACGCAACATTTTTAAGAACCTCGGGCATTTGGTTCAACCCCAAAATGTGAGCACGAGCTGTTATTTAAAAAGCACACTGGATTTATGTGCAATCCCATGGATTTTTTTTTAAATATTAAATAACTATAGTAATTCATAAAAAGAAAGGTGTGTCGAAAAGTATTTAAAATTAGAAAAATATAGAGACGACTTTAATGGAGTTTGTGACCCTTTCCGGGCGCCAATTGGGTCACTTTTTATATATATTTTGTACATATTTACATATCGGTATTTTACAGTTAGAACCCAAACCTACATTTTTGTTTTCACGTTTAGTATGGAATCCCCGCAAACAGAATCTTTAATATTATATTTTCATAGGCATAAAATAAAGAAAAGTGAAGAAATTTATATCAATTTCGTGAGAAAATGGTACGCGAAACAGTTTTGGACAGCGATTCTTGCGTTCAATTTGTGTCCATTTCACCGCACCGTTTCACCGACTCCTTGCGAAATATAACTTAAAAATATTAAAAGCATCCACAAAGAAAATAATCAGACAGAAAAAGAGGTCAATTTTTTTAAAATTTTTTTTAAAAGTTATTATTCCATTTTGGTAATGTATTATCGTTCTAAACTCTCTCATTTTGTGATATGAGAAGTTAGTTATAATATCTCTCTTTTGTAGTGGAAGTAAAATGAAATGGTCACAAGATTTTTTTTTCCGTTGAATTGACATATCTCACACTCTCCCAAGAATTATTTTTCTTATGAACTAAAATATTTTGCATTCTTTCCGAATAATTTTTCCCATAAATTGAAATATTTCTCATTCTCTTCCAAGGTTTTTTTTTTTCAGTTTTGGTTGTCTCGGAATGAGATTTTATTAGGAATTTTAAGAATCGATAATTCCCGTCGAAACACACATTGGAATAATCGCTTTTCAATTGTAATATTTTTGTCATCCTAGTTCTGAAACGGATTACTAACAATCATTTATTTGTAGGAAAGGGGATCATCCCCGAAATTTTGTTTGAACGCATGCATCACAAGATTTAATTTTCTAACACCCACACACTAGATTGTCAATTGTCATTAGATTGTCAACACACTAGATTGTCAAATGTTTTCTTTCCCACCAGCCCTTTTCTTTTCATCTGACCATCTAAGTAAACACGTTGCGAAGATCCTCCTTTGTCCACAAATAGCGGACGAAATCTGCTGAAAGGGAGCCTCCTGTTTCGACCCGTCCACGATAGCGTGGCGTCGCCGTGTCTGGGATATTGACAATTCGGTTGAATAGGCGTCACGCCCCCGATTGGTTGCGGTCATGAGCCCAGAGGATTGCATCGATATTCTAGAATCGGGACTGCCAGCAAATGAGAATTCAGCTAAAAAAAAAAAAAAAAAAAAAAAAAACTAGCTGTAACCTTAGCTGGAGTTCTCAGAATCGTAACTGACCTAAAAACGGTTGGCGGGACCGTAACGGACCCCCAGGTATATAAAGCCTAGAATTTTCCCACTCGGGGCTTTTCGACATTTTTACGGAGTTGCTTCGACCTCGTGGAGCTTCCGCGATTTTTGACCGGAGCCAGCTTTTGAGTGACTTCGTTCGGGAGACTCGTCAAGTTCGCTCACCTAAGGAACGGCAGGGTCTCGAACACCGAACGGGGGATAGATCGGGTTTACATTGCACCCTGGAAAAGCCTCCCCATTTGTGAGATTATTGAATCTTTTTTTTTTTCGACGTTGATCGTCTTGGTAAATCAGTGCCAGCAAAAATCCTCTACATTTCGACTTGTTTTGGGAGAATTAGAATTCCTTTGTATAGACTGTATATACCCCATATTTACTCCAGAAAATAAAAGTGATTTCCAATTCTATCGTAACTGTGATCCTTCTTCACTCAAGAACATTGAAGTCGTCACAACGTACAAAATCGATTATAATAGTAATGAAATGTTATTCAGCAACCCGTGGTGTTTCTCAAAGGGCTGTAAAAACCTAAAGGAAAAACACGTGTTAACCACATCGAAGGTTTCCAATGAGTCCTGTTCGCGTCTCAAGGAAAAGTTCTCCTATGGGACCCACAGGTGTTTGCTATTGGGGGCTAATGTGGGAACGAAAGGATTTAACGTATCGAAATTTGTGTCCTATCCTCTGCAAGCGTTGAAAAACTATTTTCAATCATGAAAATAGTAAGAAAATATTTCTCCAGAAGCGGTCAACAAATAAGGATTTAGTTTAGAACAAGGCTACAAACCATAACTGAACCAAAAGCCGGGGAAAAAAAACCCGTGAATTTTGGTCAGAAACAAGAACTGAACTGAAAAAAAAAATATCCGTTTATTTCGGTTCGACATATCTTCAGACATTTTGTTATTGTCACCAACTTTGTTATTGTATTTTCTAATGGAAAGTCAGCCACGCTAATTATGGTCATTCCATGTGTATTGCTTCTCGATTTCCTGTTTTCATGTTCACTCGTACATTTCTGTTTCAGTTTCGTATGAAACTACTCGTAGAAGGTAACTTGAATTCAGTCGAATGGGGAGTTGTCCAGAGTGATTTTGAAAATGCATAACAATTCTAATGCTCGACGTTCCCTGCCCGCCTCTGGTATCGAATATGCCGGTTTATTGCACCCATTCACATAGTATACCAATTTTTAAAAAAATGTATAAATTCTTTTCAATTTGGATTCAATTACATTTCTTTATGATAGAATTATATTTTTAGTACAAATAAGAATATACATAAAATTATTTTAGTTGAAAAAAATTTTTTAGTTGAAGTGGAACGAAAAAAAAAAAAACAGTTTGAAGCCCTGGTTTAAAGAAGCTGGCCTCGAAAGCTAGAAGAATGAATTTGCTGCTGTAAAACAATACTATGTCACACTCATAGGTGATTGGGCATTTAAGTAAATAACCCTAAGTAAAATATAAGGTTCATGGCAAGTTCATACTGGTGACCAGAGACGGAAGGTAGTATGTGAGTATTACAAATAGTGATAAGCCGCTAGGTATGTAAGCTTGTAGCGAAGTTTGAAGAGGCGGTGGACAGATAATTATTCGAAGTGAAGAGGGAAATACCGCTGTCATTGTCCTTCCGAAAACAAGTGTAACGGCGAATTCTAAAATGATCAGCAGGCTTCAGGTAGGTCTCCTAAAGTTCGAAACAGACAGATTGAAATCCAAAACATCGGATCAATGAGGAGGAAGGCCACAGCAATTCCATGAAATAAAGGAAGCCCTCATGAGGAAGATAAGCAGGCCCAGAGGGGAGTAAAGGGGGTGGCTCCATGCCGATGTCCTCATCTGAAGAATAGAGCCTAAGCTCCATCTCAGATGTGGCAAATTTCCGGAGATTGTCGGGATTTTTTAAAAATTTGGAGGTTTTCTGCTTTCAAGAGCCTCCTAAGGGATTTCCTCTGCTTAGTTATTTTTTTTTATTCTAGGCTTTGAGGAGGAGACCAAAGGCGTAGCACGGACAGTTTTAGAAAGGGGTAGTTGAAGACTAGGACTGGTTTTTGATGAGTCTGTTTTGGTTGGTCTGGACTTTGACTTAGGTTTTGGCTGAGTTCTAACAAGGGAGCTGGATAGGGAATATTTAAGTCCGATAGACACATCGGTTTGGATGCCTATATGCCTATTTCTCGTGGCGAAAAACCCATGTTTTGCACAATAGTTTATTTGGCATATTCTGCTGAGCACGTCAGCTAATATATGATCTTTAGAGGGTTTTTTTTTTTTTTTCAAAGTATCATTTTACCAGTATCCGTCAGATAAAAAAAATCTATTCAATCAATCTATTAGAAATTTTTCATGTTTGAATATGTTTATTATCTATAGAATGAATTATTTTGTGAAAATTTTAATATTTATAATTTGTTTGATCAAAATAAAATTAAAAATTGTATATTTGTTTTTTTAAACTTTGAATTATTTTAAAAAATATTTATTGGAGTTGAATTTAAAATAATTCATTCTATAGATGACACATTTCTAATCCATTTAATATAAAATTCGAATTTATAACTTAATTAGAACTCGTAATACTTAAGTAGTTCTTTTACGTTTTTCAAGGAATTTTATTTCACTTTTAATCCTTTTTCACGGTGATGACACAGAAAAAGTTTTGAGGTTCATTAGGAGCGATTTTACAACTCAATATACCTGCAAAGTACGCACAATTTATCATTAGAAATAGTTGTCGTTCAACAAAAGATAAGTTCACCATTAGTAAAACAGAATTATCGCACATCTGTTGGAACTCGAATGCAGTGTTCACAACGGAAATGAATCCATTTTTGTGTATATTTCGATCCATAGCATTTGCTTCTCTCCTCATAAAGAAGAAAAGAAAAAATTCTTTCAATTTTCGGACCTTGGACAGAGAAGACACCCTGAAACATGAACAATTTAACAAAATCAAGCTAAAAAAAAGTGTGCCTCTTGCAGGAAAATGGAATATAACTGTATCCGTTGCAAATGAAGTATGTAGAAAACATTGTGGTTCAAAACCTGGTATTCTCACAAAAATAACGAATTTGCTTATTATAATGAACATTGTTTTATTTCCCTTCACAAGATTAAGTCATTTGTTACACTTTTTTATGACAAAGGTTCAAAATATATAGCAATGACAGGAAGTAATACCAACTGAAGAGTAGTCCGGAGTAATTACAATTATTTTATAACGTGATGTCGCGGACGTTTAAGGGAAATCGAAATTCCGGTGTTTATGGATGCCAAAACAAATAACGAAAGGTTCCTTTTCCCGTCAAAAGTATTTCTCTTCCCTAAGGGGAGGGACTGCTTTCCCCCCACCAAACTATCATGTTTGGGTCCAGTGTCAGATGACACGCTGGGAAAACATTCTAAGTTTCCCGTTTTTGTCAGACGTACTCGGAGGTGACAAACCGTGACACAGATCGAGTTTCCGCCCACCTATTCTTTTGAAAGAAACGTTACATTTTTCCACTTCATTCTAAATAGCCCAATTACACACAAATGTAATAATTTTAAAAAGTTCTTTTTCTGGGATTTAGGAATAGACCTTTTCAGCAGGACTTCGAACCTTCATTTATTTTGTTCCAATTCAACTAAAAAATAAGTAACACCATTCCACTGTCACTGGTGTGAGACACCGTACGAATGCTTTCCCTTTTTCTATAAAGTACTTCTTTCAAACATATATTTTTCCTCAACCAAAAATACCACCCAACGAAGCAAAAATTAAACATTTTCCGCTTCTTTCTTATTATAAATATGCTTTTACGGGTGAGACGGTTATTTTACCAGGTGTTCCCCATAAATTCAAAATTATCAATTTTTCTGCGAATAGGTAATGTCTAAAAGTCTTTTTTTTTGTGTGTGTGTATGTGTGTGTGTGTGTGTGTGATAAAGAAGGTTAGATGTTTAATATTATGTATTACTTGTAAATTTTCAACGACAAATGTAATTACTAAATTTTTTTCAAAAAACAGGTTACGGGTGTTACAGAGTTCAGAATTGTTTTTAAAAATCTTACATTAAAAGTGCTGTTTTCAACAGTAGATGTATAAACTAAGTCAGACATGTTTGTAAGAGTTAAATTAATTTATTTGTTCTAACTTTTATCAATAAAAATAAGATTGGCCTCTGTTGTTTATGAGAATGGAAGTCTTTACATTAACTATGTATTTTTCCATACTTCTTCATGGCGTTTTTTATTTTTTTTTTTATTTCTGGCGAGACCCAGTATATTCCAAATTTTTTTTTAAGCAACTCAATGTTACTTCTGACCTGTTTCAGAAAATTTCAGTAATCTCAGAAAAAAGAATCTTTTTTTATATATCCTTTTTCGGCCATTCCACAGTTACGGGTATGACACAACTATACGACTGTTATCCCTTTTTCTATAAAGTAGTTAATATTTCCAATATATATATTTAATGAAGGAAATACATCACCCAAGGAAGCATTTTGCAAATATTAAAGAATTTCAGTTTTTTCTTTACATGTTTAAAAAATTATAAATATGTTATTGCGGTCAGCTAGTAGGTAATATTTAAGAGTCATTAAATTTTTTTTTATGATAAAGACGGTTTAATGTTTAATACTATGTGTTATTTGAAAATTTTCAATGACAAATATAATTACCAGATTTTTTTCAAAAAACGTGTTATTCGTGGGACAAAATGTTACGGGTGTGACACAGTTCAGAATACAAAAATCTTACATTAAAAGTACGGTTTTCAACAATAAATGAATAAACCAAGCCATACATGTTTGGAAAAGTTAAATTATTTGTTCTAACTTTTATCAATAAAATTAAATTTGGCTTTGAAGCTTTACTTTAAAAATTGTTCCCATGCTTTTACATGACGGTTTTTTTTTTTCTGGCCATATGTATTATCTTCCAATTTTTTCACATAACTCAATGTTAATTCTGACTTTCCTTGAAAAATTTAGAAACCTAAGAAAAAAAAAGTCACATATATATATTATTTTTAATCTGCGACTAGCAAAAGGAAATGTTTGTACGAAATCAGAAGCAGCAATTAAAACACCCTGATTCTTATAAATATTCCTGAGACATTGGTACTTATGTTCACATTCTGCTTTAGCTTTCCTTAAAGCTTTGCTTTATATGTCCGTTTATAACGATAAAAACATAGTGAGCTGTTTTATTGATTTGATTTGTTTTACGGATTTTATCGACTACAATTCTTAATTTTCCGTTTTTTTTTTTGTTGTTTTTTTTTTTTCGCTTTGAACATTTTTTTCTTTTTTTCAACATAACTCTTCCTTTTTTTCACTCAATAACTTCCTTCTATTATTAGTTTTTGCATTCTCTATTTTTTGTCTTCTTTTTCTACCACATCTTTATTTTTAAAGATACTCTACACTTTGATAGAATCACTTCTTTGGTGTTTCGCTACTCTAGTTTTAGATATTTCCATGACCTGAATAACAAAATTAATGTATTAAATAAGTCCTTATATAAAAAGAAATCAAAATAAATAATTTAAATCTTTCACAAATTTAAACTTGCATAACAAAACCATTTTTTTCAATAGTATTTGAAAATAAAATAAATTAATTGCTGAGAACTAAAAAAGTGGTTTATGTATGCACTGTCACAATTTTTAAAATTAATTAACACAATATAAAATATTTATTTATTAAATTTAACCATGGAACCATACATCTGAGGACAAGTTTTAACCAGTAAATCCAAAAACAACAATTTGTTATACAGGATTAATAAAATTGTTATCACATAGCGTTACGGGTGTGACACTTGCATATGCCTAATTAACGTATTAATAATATCCATTTATGAAATATAACTATTAGATATGCTTCAGAACAAGTTTCATAAAGTGAATCCAAAAGATCAAGTTGCTAGGCCCAATAGCTTTTTCTAAAATTAAACTTATTTATCTTTTATGTTACGGGTGTGACATCAGATGGATGAATTAAAACCATTCAGTAGAGAATAATAATCTTACCTTGGTGTATATTTTCAACGCTTTAAAAAAACAGGGTTTGTATGAATCTGAAATGACCATCAGCAAAAGTGTGCACCTACAAATGTAGCTGATCCCTGCTTCTAAATTAGGAGGACCCGGTGGGGGTAATGTTACTCTCGGCGGTAGCATACCTTAACCTACACGTGCTCCTCGGGTGGCGCTAAATGAGTAACAGGTTCGCATCCTTATTAAGGCATTAAGATAATGTCTGTATCGCCTGCTGCGTTGGAAAAAAATGTGGCTGAAATTAGTATAGTAAAATCACCATCTGGAAGTTTAGATTATTCAATAAAAATTCAATAGGATTAACTGTAAATTTTTATTTATTTTACTCACTGGGAAACAAAAATTACATATTTGTAACCAGTGAGCTTTTAGCAACACTTTGATATATGACACACGTGACTGGAACTACATTTCAAATGTGGTCATTGAGTGACAGGGATTGGCTGTACATCATTTCAACTCCGGCCAAAAATAACGGTTTTCGGTTCAGTTCCGAATGAATCCTTTTCTGTTACGTATATTCTTATTTGTACTCAAAATATAATTCTATACTAAAGAAAAAAAATGTAACTATCCAAATTGAACAGATTTTATTCTCTGTTTTAATTGGTCCACTATGCATTAAAATTGATTAAAACAACAGAACGACATTGTTGCCCATTATCAAATTCGCATTTCACAACTGAATTCAATCTGCCTTCTACAAGCATAAGAAACTGAAACAGAAAGGTCGGAGTCATTTGATTGTTTTTTAGGTTCGCCTCGAACTTGGGACTTTTAGTTCCGCAAAAGCTCACCTGATCCCTGTGATTTTCATTTGGAAAATTTGTAATACTCCATTTTAATCAAGAATAAACTCTGTTACTGTTTCTAAGCTGTACGTCGTGTCCTAACCACTTCGACACCTACACGCTACCCGATGAGCCCGTTACGTTACACTATCGTTACGATACAAACTGGAATTATCGTAAAATTCTTGCTTTGACAGTTGAGTTTCACTTTGTAAGGATAAGGACGGAAACATTGTTATGGTAAGAAAGCACTGACTGGAATTGAACGACACATGCAATAGGTCATTACTTGAGATTGCTTACCTTTTCGCACGCAGACCTACAAGATCCATTTGCATGGACACAGCAAGGAAGGGCTGAAAAAAGAACAAAAGATATTAATTGGACTCATTTGGAGCAGATCTTTGCAGTGCAGTGTTTATCATTTATTTTACACAATTTGGTAACTTTTAACTCCTTACCGGGCACTAGAATTTCAACTCTCCTCCCATTTCCATCCCAACTTTTCCTTCTCCCTCTCAATCTAAGTAAACAAGTTCTACATCGAATAGAGTAGCAATGAAACGTTATCCAGCAACCAATAGTGTTTCTCAACGTGTTGTAAAAACCTCAGGGACAAACTCCTTCTAACATCGGATGTTTACAATAAGTCACCACTATCAGCATGACCGGCTAAAAGTACTCACGCCTGTAGGGGGGGAGGAAAATTTCTACGATGGCTTTGGTTATTCAGAGGTCTCGGCTATCGAAGGCTATTGTGGAAACGAAAAGGTTAAACTGCTGTTCCATAGTAGTCAATTCTTTTTATTTTGATCGCTAACATTGTTCAAATTCACATCGAGTCGAGTCACCCATTCTAATGTTTTTGACTAGGGAGGCTTCGATAAAACCTATTTATTTCTGCAGCGATCAAGTAAAAATTATTACTTGAAAAGTTAACGTATCCAACCCATATTTATGACTTTCTTAAGATATTTAACTGTAAAATATTTGCTGTAACCCCATTTTTCTGTTTGTTGGCGATTGACAACAATAGGCATAAGGTTCCACTAAGCTTAGAGGAGAATAAGTAACTTTGGTTCTATTTTCTTCTATATTCAGTAGAAGTAGTTTTTTTTTTTTTTTTTTTTTTTTTTTTTTTTTTGCAGTAGTTTATACTTCTAGTATTTTTTTTTTCAAATATTTCTACATTCAGCTTTATGACGTCCTCAAAGATTGTGACAAAGACTTTTGAGGATAATTTGTACTCATATTGTAAAGTACCATAAAGTAAACAGTTTATTTTCTATTCGACACTGATTTTTGTAATGTTTGGGAATAAAATTTGTATTTTTAATAAGAATGAAATACTTTTAAAAAGATCTTCCTTATCGTAGTTATTAAAATTCATGTGGGCTTAATATTATAAAATTTTACCAAGAAAATATTTTTCTATTACAGTTCAGTGTTGCCGACTGGCAACAAGCCCTTTTTTTAAACCGTAAACTTAAAACAAAATATGATTTTTTTAAGTATTTTTCCCTTTATTAATACAAGAAAAGAAAACCAAAAATAATTAGTTTTTAAGAAATTGGCCATTTAAGTGTTAAGATGATTTTTTATATCTTGATTCATTTAAATAATCTATTTTTAGATAATTTATATTTAAGAGAAGTTATTAATTTGGAACTAAAAAAATAAGAGCTATGGGAATTGAAGAAAGTCATTTTAAAGAACTGGCAGTTGATCTCGTTAGTGAGTTGGCGAAAGAGCGTTTCTCGCACCATCTGGACGGGTGTAAATATCACCTCGCAAACAAAAAAGAATAGAAGCGATGAAAGATGGAATCTTTTATCTACCAGAGGGTGCTCTTCAAATTTCAGATTCACTTCATAACATCACAAGACGTTGAAGCAATATTACCCTGTAGAGAGTATGCAAAAAATAAGCCTAAAAGGCTTGACAATGGAAATTTGAGTTTGACCTAAGCTCAAGAGGTGTAAGAGATGCTGCGGTCTAAAGTAGTCTAAATGTCTAAATTAGAATCTTTATCACATTCTGAAATCGTCCCCAGAAACATATCGAATTTCTAACCTCCGCCAGCTGAATTGGAGGGTAACGTCTAAACTTGTAACCGACTGATTTAGTTTTGGCCAACGGTCAAGATAACTCTCGGATTCATCTATTTATGGCTCAAGTTATTCTTATTCAAAAGTGCTTTGGTCATTTTCTCATTCCAATCTGTCGTTCATCCAGCCTTTTCTTCAATTAATTTTGACTTTGCTATTTCAGTTGGTTTTAGTATTCACGGCCCAATTTTCAATCATAATTTTCATCGCGCCCCCCTCTCCACCGCGTACAATAAAATGTATACAATAATAATGTATTTTGAGCATTATGGCGCTAAACCTGCACTACAACCTTAATTTTAAACTTTGCAAATTACCAAGAATACGGAAATTTATTGACATTTTGCAACACTGATACTCAGCATTGAAAAAACAATAATCCTATGCCTTTTTATTGCTCTTGCGTCCCGCCATGTCGGGCATTCTCACGGTTTCGCGAGAAGTTTCGATTTGTCTGGAATTTGTCTGGTCAGCTTAAAAGTTAAGTTAGGAGCGTGCGCAGATGTGAACAAATGTTTTCTCATAGGGAGAAGGAGAAAGTTCTATGACGCCAATTTCAATTCCAGACAATCTCATTCGAGTCGATCCTTCTTATCGCTATTGAATCTATTCTTAATGTGTATGTTATATATATTTTCGTGTAATTGCAATTCACGGTATTAAATATTCACGGCAGCAGACTTATGCAGAATCATGGATAAATTTTTAAGCGGGCGTAAGCGAGCATTAGACGATAGACAAGCATCAACAAGTACACAGACGAGCGTGGTTCCGAAAATAAAATCAAGAAAATATTCTCAAGAATACTTAAATTTTGGGTTCACTAGTACTGAAGTAAATGAAGAAGAAAGGCCCCTGTGTATCATTTGCTCAAAAATGTTGGCGGCAGACAGCATGAAACCTAATAAACTTAAACGACATTTGGAAACGCTTCATAGTGAGTACGTAAACAAACCCAGAGAATTCTTCGAATTAAAATTAAAATCATATGAAAAGCAAAAATCATTGTTTAAAAAAACTTTGTCTGTGAATGAAAAAGCTTTAATTGCCTCTTACAAACTTTCATATAAAATAGCCAGATGTAAAAAGCCTCACACCATTGGTGAAGAGCTTATTTTGCCAGCCGCAATTGAGATTGTAGAAATTATGTTTGGAGATAATTTTGCAAAACAATTGCAGTCTATACCTGTTTCAAATGATACTGTTGCCCGTCGAATTGCTGATATAGCTGAAGATGTAGAGTGTCAGCTTTTGTCGAAGTTGCGTGACAAATTGTTTTCAATACAACTCGATGAGGCAACAGATAGTAATAAAGATGCTCATTTCATTGCCTATGTTAGATTTTGTGATGATTTGTCAGTAGTAGAAGAATTACTTTTCTGCAAACCAATAGAACTCAAAGCAACAGCACTCGCATTATTTGCTATCTTAAATGATTTTATGAACGAGGCAAACATAGAATGGAAAAATTGCGTCGGAATATGCACCGATGGTGCTCGTTCTATGTCCGGAAGATTCCAAAGTATTCAAGCACTTGTGAAACAAAAATCGCCACAGTGCGTCTGGACACATTGCATGATCCACAGAGAAGCTTTGGCTTCCAAAGAAATGAGTCCTGGTTTGAATATTGTGTTAACTACGGTTGTAACCGTAGTAAATTATATAAAAATGAGACCCCTGAAATCAAGAATCTTTTCCGCACTTTGTAAAGACATGGGTGCAGTACATTCAGCATTACTATTTTATTGCGAGGCAAGATGGTTATCACGAGGGAAATTTTTGCAACGTGTTTATGAATTAAAAGAAGAAATCGCCGTTTTCCTAGAAGAGGAAAACAGACCGGAAGCTGAGAATTTTCGCGATAGTTTATTTGTGATGAAATTGAGCTACATGGTCGACATATTCGAGAAATTAAATAACTTGAATCTTCATCTGCAAGGAGCAAATACACATATATTGGATACGAGTGATAAAGTTAATGCTTTTTGTAGGAAATTGGAATTGTGGAGCAGAAATTTAAAGCAAGAAAACTTAACAATGTTTGTAAATTTGAATGATTGTATTAAAACTTACAAGGCTGAAGAACAACATGTAAATTAAGAGAACAACTGAGAGTGTCTATTTCTAATATTCAACCCTCCTTCGAAAAACTTTGCTCTGAAAGACAGGCCCAAGGAAGTCACTAATAATTATTAAATTTGTTTTTAATTTAGTAAGTTGTTTTAATTTAATAAGTTAATTATTAAATATGTCGAAATGTATTTTGTTTTGTATGTGTGTGTGTTCTTTCCTTTCAGTCACTTAATCAATTTTTTTAAATAACATTTTCTCTTGGATATGCTCGCGCCCCCCCATTAGTGTGCTCGCGCCCCCCTAGGGGGGCGCGCCCCACAGGTTGAGAATCACTGCTGTAAAGTAAGAATGTCCCAGAACGAAGCTTCGATAGAAATACTGCATGGGGTCTATTAGGTATGAAGCGAGGATATCGGGACCTACTGCTTAACCCTTAAATGCTGGATTGATTTTAAAAACTAATAAAAAATTTTTTGGCTTTCCTTTCTTGTATAAATAATCCCCTATATAATAATAGCCCAAGTTGTCTGTCCTCGAATTTATGAAGCGGTTGGACCTGAAATGGATAGAGGCATCCTTATTGTATTTTTGATGTGTTAGGTTTAGCAAAATTCAAAGCGAGTTCAAAAACGTTCGAAATCCACCCCTTCCCCCCTTTTCGAGAATTTAATGCCATTATTTCGAGCTCTGTCGTCCCCGGTTAAGAGCGGAACATTGAATTTATCACATAATAAATAGGTAAAAGTAACATTTTTTTTCTAGCATTATGACGTCATTCCCTTAACCATCTCATTGAATCATTTCTTATTTTAAATTATTCAAATATCGTCGGCATTATTTTAATACGTTTTATCGCCGAACTTAGATAGGACGTCAATCATTTTCTTTTATATTTGTATTAAATAATAGATTAGGTACGCATGAGCTAATTTTAAATGGAATCATCGATTACTTTTTGTTGTAATGAAAATTTTATCACAAGTATGAACAACCCATTCTTTTCATAAAAGTCTAGGAGTCTATTTTACGGACTCATAAATATCTATCGTTTAAGTTATAGATCTTTGAAAATGAAGAAGTTGGTTCGTTTGTGTGTTTGTTTTTTATACATAACCGCGCGGTTTGCGATCGATTTTGGACATCATTCGTATGTATCGCCCAATAATCCCTGTCTATATTAAAACCTCTGCTGTCCATCCTATCACGTAATATCACAAGATAAATTAAAGTTGGCAACTCACATGCGGTCAGTAAGGATAAACAAATGATTGACCGTGTATCAGATTATTCTCAGCCAATAAACAAACCTTTTTTTTACCTGCCTTATAAGGTACTTTACAATTCTAGAAAATTAAACATTTTACTGATCTCGTCGTTTGACTGGGTATATACTAGTGGGATAAAATAGTTTTAAAAAATCTTATTTTGTTTTAAGTGTAGAGTGTGATTTAAAAAATGATTTGTTGCCGATTGGCAACACTAGACTCGAATTGAATTTTTTTTATATATAAAAATTTATATTAAGTACTTCAAAATTATTCTAACAGTATTCTAGAAGACTAAAACGGGGCATTTAATTGTTAAAGTCGATTTTGAACTACAAAAAACGTCCATGCTTTCCGCCGGATTCGAACCCGTGAACTCCGCTTTCGAAAAACAGCGCCCTACCCATTAGGCCCTACTTTAGATATTTAGAACCAAAACTGTTGTTTTACTTCCCATTTCGCAAAATATATCTGAATATTTTAAACCTACTGTGAGCCTTCACCTGGAGCAAGATTTTAAATTAATATTTTTTTAACTCCAAATATACCAGACAATGCGTTTTACTTTCATTATCGCAAATTTCTTTTCCATAGGTATTTTCTTTTAAAATAAAAGGTATTCATGTATACAAAAGGTGTGACTGTAGTTCGCTTTTTTAAATATTTAGTGTTTTGAATTTAAAATGTTCTTATACATTTAAAAAAGTGAGGCTGTGCCGAATTCTCCCATTTAGAGGAGGGGGAACATCACGTGACAACGGAGGTAAGAAGAACGATGGAATCCCAAACACTTTTATTTATTTTTTTATTAATATTTTATTCCTATTATATGTGCTTTTGTTGTGACGGGCCGCCACCTTTATTTCAGAGTAAATATTGTTTCAGTTCCAGCCGTCATTAACACGATTCCCCTTAAAAGTGCGAGACACAGCAATAACTAGATAACGACAGGACTGCTCCTAAGGAGGACCCTTTAATATCATTTCGTGCAATTACTGTAACCCTTTATATCATAAAAAAACTGTAACGAAACAAATTACCTAATCTTCTAGACTGAAATAAAACGATAATATTTAAACATAATTAGTATAATGAGTATTTTTTGCGGGTTTTGAATCCGTATGGATCATTTTTATGCATTATGTTTTGTGCATACCTCATTTGCAATGGATTCGGTGATAGGCAATTTTTTCTGCACATGCTCCGCACACTATTTTCGTGCAAGAGACCCACATTGTTTTAGTTGCTATCGTATCTGCTCTGCACAAGGTTCGAAAGTCCAAAGAAATTTTTTAAGAGCCTATAAGCAAATGCCATATAAAGAAACACGCCAACACAACAATTTCCATATAAATGATTCATTCGAGGTAATGCTTTGTTTTACTACAATCCCTTGTATAATAATAGCCTAAGTTATCTGTCCGTCCGAAATTTAGGAAACGGTTGGACCTGGAACGGAGAGAGGCATCCACGTTCGATTCTCGATGAGTTAGGGTTACCAACGTTCGAAATCCACCCGTTCTCTAGCATTTAATGCCGTTATTTGAAGCCCTATTTTTCCCGGTTATGAGCAGGCGATTCAATTTATCCATTTGTCCCCTAATAAATAGGTAAAAATAACATTTTTTTCTAGCATTATGACGTCATTCCATCTCATTTAATTATTTCTTATTTTAAATTATTTAGATATCGTCTGCATTATTTTCATACGTTTTATCACTGAACTTAGATATGACGTAAATAATTTTCTTTTAAACTTGGCTTAAGTAATAGATTAGTTCCATAGGGGATCATTTTAAATTGAATCATCGATTATTTTGTGTTGCCGTGAAAGTTTTATCCTCTGTATTAACAACAAATTCTATCCACCTCCAGGGTGTAGTACAAATGATAGTTTCATTCCTGTACTTCCATTAATTACTGTGGGAAAACTTAACGATAATTTCGAATTAGCTAAGAAACCTTTGATTTATTTTTCTAAATGAATTCAACGTGATTCTAAACTGCATTCACAGTATCGTGACACTTTAGAGGAGTATGAAGATAAACAAATTGTCGAGCGTGTACCAGATTATTCTCAGCCAAAAAACAAACCATTTTTTTTATCTGACTTATAGAGTATTTTACAATTCTGGAAAATTAAAAATTTTACGGAGCCCGTCGTATGATGGGCTATGTACTAGTCTTTTGAACAATCTTTTGTCGAACGACATCTATTTCGAATGATAAATTACCGAAACGACAACAGCGGACGTTCCAGGTATAAAATCTTTCCTTACGAACCACAACACGTTTTCTGTGACATTTCAGTGGGAAATGATCAAAAATCAATAAAAATTTCCAAATTTGCGGAAAGATGGACAAACTAAACAGGCTCCACCGACGGACTTTCGAGTGTTAAAAAGCAGAGTTCCGATTTAAAAAAAAAAAATTTGCAATGGGATCTGTAACGTTGTTTCGACTGATGGCGTTTCTATTTCTGGCTCACCCCTAAGGAAAAATCTTTTATCCCAGTCTCGTTAGAAATAATAAACATGGAGCTAATTTTTTTTTCTCCCTTCGGAGGCGGGTGTCATCGGTCGACGTTGAGGAGATAAGGGGAGGGGGAGATAAGATTATCTCACGAAGCTACTGCAAGCACGGGAGCAACCAAGAATTTATGGGAATCTCCGTCCAAACACATTTCACAAGAACGTTTTCTTTGCCCCTTGATCGGCTGCTTCATTTTGACGGGGGGGGAAGTTCAGGAAAATTAGAATTAAAAGGGAATTCGAATAAATTAAATCTTTATGCGTTCATTACATGAAATTTTCTTAGCAGCAATCTGTTGTACATATCTTTGACAAACTAATCTTACATACTTATAAAAATAACAAAAACTATTTTTTAAAAATAATATTTATAACTTGATTCTTTTGTTCGTTAAAACTTTTCTCACTTGCACGCGCGTTTACAAGAAATATTTTTCGCACCAATGTTAAATTTTTAATGATTGGTTTGGTTTGGTTTGGAGAGCTACGGTCTACTGTTTTGCACACGAGGGCTAATGAGACCGGGACCTACTGCTTAAAGCCGATTCCGAACGGCTACGAACATCCATGCCATAGTGGGATTCAAACCCACGAACTCCGGTACCGACGGTCAGCGCTCTAACCAATCAGCCATCGTTCGGCTAAATTTTTAATGAAGAACACCCTTCTAGAATAGATCTAAGTAAAAAAGAGCAAGTTTAAACCCATTTTACACGTTTAAAACACGTGTTTAATTTTAATCCTCATTTTGACCTCTCTAAAGCAGAAAATCAGAGCCATCAACGACGAGAAAATATCATTTTATTGAAATGCTGATCATTTTGTTCCAAATTATTCAACGGGTTTTGTTCACCACAATAAAAATTTGTATTGTGAGAAAAATCAACGTAAAGTAATAATCCAAGCACTCGAGTGTTGGCTTTCATAAATAACTTTCATTATAACTTTTAAACGAAGCGGAAATTTTTTATGCCGCTTTTCTCTTTAAATGCGTAGAACATCTCAATATATAACATATTCTTTTTGAAACACTGGAAATTTTAAAGGCCCTTAAAATCTTTGAAGTTACTTATTTTAATCGAAACTTGTGTGTTGTCTAGCGATGAGGATATCAATACAATGTTCAGTTATGAATCACTCTGCTTTATGTCGTACTCGTTGCCAATGCAAAAGATAACGGAATGGATTCTATCTGATAACATATGTTTTTATCGGAACATTTCAAATTCAATGGAATGGAGCCATTTCGAATTCGGATTACGTTTTGGACGCCATCCCAGGACAAATAAATTCATTCGCATTTAGATAAAGGTAATAAACAGTCAACGAGGCCTCATTTCGAAAGAAAACACTTATTCATTACTATGCGCGGGATAAGAACACTATGTTTTTTGTCCAAAGAACTCCCTCCGAGTGTAACTGACAATGGAGGGAAAAATTCGCTAAACATTCGATTGTACTAAGATGGTTGGGTCTGGACCACTGCGGTCTACTTTTTTGAAACACGATGGCTAACGAGACCGGAACCTACTGAATAAAGCCGATTACGAACGGCTACGACCATCCATGCCACACTGGGATTCGAACCCACGACCACTGGTTACGAAGATCAGAGCCCTAACGATTCGGCCATCGTTCGGCCCAGTGACAAGGACATTCATTGCCTAACTGGTGAAGCAAGTACAAAGGAACGAAGTACCTAGGTTCTCTTTATTTTGTGCGGTAATTTAGAATCGAACGATAAGAAAGTGTATCTGAACCATGAAACTCAACAAAGCTTCTGGTTGATTCCTTCATGCAGATTTTTTAGAGTAAAATTCTTTTGCTGCCTAACTGAGATTAAAATATTTTAATATGTTTCTTTCGTTAAATTAAACTATAATTATCTGCCGGGCTCGACTTTAAATGATATAAATTGGAGGTCATGTCCTTAGGGAGAGAAAAGAGGTGGCTTCCTTAGGCAACAGCAGTGCAATCTAAAGGTGGAGAAAGGTTGTCACGGATGAAAGGGGGGGGGACAACAACATATCTAATTTTTTAATGACTTCTGGGTAAACTTTTAAATTTTGTAAAAGTACACGTAAGCCCTTCTCCTTTAGAGCACCCTGGCATGGAAGTGACAGAACATAAATGATAAATTTATTTTGTACATGGAGTAGATCCATGTCCATTTACACAACAGCATGTTTTACGACTGGGGGCCCTTTATTACAATGAAACCCAAAGGGCATGGTACTTGAATCGGAAAAAAACGCCTTAATAACTTCAGGGCTTAAGTAGTGTAGCCCTAATGAGCACACAAAAACTACTTAGCTTACCCAAATAGGGTGTCAATGTTTCAGTTTTTAATAAATATAACATACATTCGATTACAAATCATGGAAGAAATAAAAATACATTTACCTTATGTTATTTTGAATACAATCAACACTAAAATAGATTAGAATATGCGTCCACTCTCGAAATTGAATAACTGTATTGGTTACAGGCAGAACACGTGGATTTTAACCTTCATAACAAAGCTTCACGTAAACCTATTGTATTAGTTTCAACCAAATTATTAAAATTATTGTAAATACAATTTTAGGGCACCTTTGTGCAAGAAATTTATGAAAATCAACGTCATGAGTAAAGTAATAAACACTCGTATTTATGTCATTACACTGTCCAGTCATATTAATGTGATCACCTCCTACTTTTGACATCAACGCTAAATAAGCAGAAGTGGAAGACACAAATTAGGTGGAATTATAATTTGTGTTCTAAGCATTCGGCAAAAGTTTCAGTTCACGCAGAAACTGAGCGATTTTTCCGACGTCCAGTATGGGAAGATCATTCGCTTTTGAACCAAAGGTGGAAGCATTTCCAAACCGGCTCATTTTGTAAACTGTTCGCATGTAGGGCAAAATGACACTATCAGCGACGTGGCAAGTGGGGTGCACCACCGGCGTGGAGATGAGCAACTGACGAACCAAGGGGCGAACGTTTCTGCGCTCACCTGGTTCATGCATGACTGCTGCTTATCGTCGACGAAAGCTGGCATTTGCACTCCAGTACAGCCCCGGAGTGGTGGCCCTGTTTTGTGCTACATCGGACAAATGCATGTTATCTTAAAGCAGACACACTGCCACAATTGCCTGCAAAGGTCCAATCTGGAAGAGGTGTGAGTAATGTTTTTGTGGTATTCCTTGGGTTAGCCCACCATCGTGGAAGGCTCGACACAAGGTTGCATCTATCCTTTCGGACCGTGTATATGCGAATTGTTTTTCCTCAGAATAATGGCATCTACCATCAGGAAAATAGAACGTGTCATAAAGCTCGCGTTATACGTGCGTAGTTCGATGACCACCAGGACGATTTTACCGCATTATCGGATTTGAACTCAATCGAGAATCTGCGGGAGTCCATCAAGAGGGTTATTCTCACCACGGCACTGGAGTCGACACCTTCACTCTCTTCCTGTACGTCTCTGAGAAAGGGCGCTATTCTGGATTTAAACACATTAATGAGGTTGTACTGTGTATAGTAAAAATATTCATGTAGAAGAAATAAGTATAGAGTATTATGGCTGAAAGGGGTTGGAGTCTTCAGAATCTCAACACACATTTTTAATTAACATAACGCTCTTACAAACAGATATCGTAAACAGAAACTTTTAAACACGCACTTGGCATTAATAAACATTCGTATAGAAGCACTGGCAAGAAAAGAACCAGATGTGTAGAAACGAATACATAGGACGATGATCAGAGCAAGTGATTGAAAGTGGTACAAAAGAAATACTCCTGTGCGCATGCTCCATAACTTCAAGCTCAAGCTGGCTATCCTTTCAAGTTATAGTAATTCTTGTAACGTAGCCACAAATATATATTATATGAAATAACAAATGGAATATGGGTGTAAATATTTCAAATTTATTGTACATCGTACCCCGATATTGTTGAGTTGCTTGTAAGAATGCCTTTCTCTATTCTGTAAGATTTGTTAAGGCTGCAATCAAACGTCTCTTTGTTCTAATAAAAATTTCTTCGTTTAACAATTTATATATATATATATATATATATATATATATATATATATATATATATATATATATATATATATATATATATATATATAGATAGATAGATAGATAGATAGATAGATAGATATAAAATTATAAATATAAAAGTATAAATTAATAAAGCGTAGGCCTACGGAATACAATACTAGACTAAAAAATGAAAATTGGGAATGATGGAATGATGTTGTTGCCAATGACTGTGAGGAGTTGGGATTTTTCTCCATAACTCTTAGTTCTGGATTTGCTAACCTTAATATTCTTAACGTTGGGGTAGCGCTACGTTCTCCCACGACACAGGTCCGAGGTTCGATCCCAGGTTGAATCAGCCTTTCATTCCTTCAGTGGGTAGATGAAGTGAGGACCAAGCGTGATTGGGAACTAAACACTGGGGGTTCTGCGTAAGACTGACCACCTAACCAGAACATATGCTTCGCACCCCAGGGCCCCTGGTCACGTAAACGCAGATTGGCACCGTAGGCCTTGGCCCCCTAGGGGCTGTCGCGCCAAGGAGTTTATATATATATATATATATATATATACATACACGTTACACGGCGAAATGAATCCGCCTGTCCCGTGAGAAAATTTTAGTCCCTATTATTTTTAATTACCCGGGCAATGAGATAATGGTTAATTGCCATAAGTCCAACGTGGGACTTAACTTTATTTAAGACTAGGAAAAAAACCTTCAACAGCATAACAATGAATGATACACCAAAACACTTTCCTGTTACAAATTCGGCCCCGAAACGAATTCTTCTCTGGAGAGAGTAGCTTAGTCATCAGACAGATCATTCGAAAAATGAACTATTCGACTGGAAAAGCTGGATATTGTGGCGAGGGGACATAAAATGAGTATTCATTTCAAAGTTAGCTTTGTGAGACTGCTAAAAGAATTAAATCATGGAAGACTACTTTAAATACGATATTAGACGGCTGAGATATAAAGGAATGAGAAGGGTCAAAAAAGAATTTTTAAGAAATATTTTAAGTGTAATAATTTTGATATATTACATATATATCACACTTTAATATCGCTTAACATTCTCCTCCTAAACCTTCTTATACTTCATGTCCATTCTCCCAGCCACAAAATATCTTATCTAAAGGACTTTCAACCCATTTCCCAAAGGTAGGCAAATTTTTTGACCACTCTTCCTTTTCTCAGAAAAAACCTTCCTAAAATGATTTTTTTTTTTTGTCTGTTTGTAAATAACGCTGACTAAGTACCTCTCTCTTGGAAAGATTTCGTCTCCGCGTCTCTTTCTGGGGTCCAACTCTGTGATCCACACAAGTTTTCATGATCATTCTGCCTTTGAAAGAGTAACATGTCGTTCTCTTAACTTAGTTCCGCTACGAACTCCTCGAGTTCTTGCGATGGAATGACCCGACTGCCTATTCTCGATTAAGTTAGTTGAAAAGATTTCTCCTTGCCCACTGACACGGACAAGTAAAAACAATAGGAACTACAATTTCGTGTAATCGGCAAATTCATTTTTGTTGGTTTCCACATATTTTTAATGCTGCGAGGACCCTGAAAAGCGTGGGGCAATTGGCCAATGGGGCACCGCGTAATACAGAGGTGTTCGAAGATAAATGTGGGCACTGATAAAATTATCGAACAGAATCGTCGAGAAGGGTGTTATCTGAAAAAGCAAACACTTGTTGCTGGACTCCGTATGGAAATTTTTCATCCCATTTATCAAATTAAGAAGGGGTTTATCACACACTATGAAGCAACGGCGAGGCCGCTAAATTTAGAACGGGCATTTCGAGCGACATACCTGCCTGCGAAACGATCATTGGTCACAAATACAACACAGGTGAAAGGGATTATAGGTAGAAAAGGATTTCACACTTTTACTGTATTTTTACTTCACGCAAAATAGTGTTGTAACAGTCTATATCTTGCCACTCTTTTTTGAAATGAAATCACCAACCTACTTTGTTGCCACCGATCCACAATAAATACCCCTGCCACCGACCCTCGACAGGTTTTAACTACGATGGTTTATAAAAATAAAGCATTTTCATATTTAAAAATTTTGAAAAATAAAAATATATTATTTTCAATTTAGATAAACAAAAAACGAGAAAGTGATTTGGAAGAATTCGATGTTCGAATGGGTTGTTCAGTACCATGTAGTACCAGTGTATGTAGGTCCTACATTATTTTTCTTTTAAGGGTGCACACATAAGTATCCCAGAGATGTGCAACTACTTTTACATTTTCAGAACATTTTTTTTTTATGTCCCAATAAAATGGATGAATTTATTTTATGGAATTCTTATATATTTGTTTAATAAACAAACTTTAAATACTTGTAAATATAATAAAAATATTTTTAAAATCATATTTATGGCTTGATTATTTTGTTAGTTAAAACTGTTCTCCCTTTCGAGGAATATTTTGCCCACCAATAGTCTCTTTTATTGAAGAACGTACTTCCAAAATGAAATCGAACTCATGGTATCAAATTAAAAAAATCCCATACATTTAAGCATATTTTATATTTTTAAACATGTTTATAATTTTACCCCCTTATTTTTGGGGGGGATTTAGCTTACCTCTCATAGCTATTATGTACATAGCTCTCATTTTAGTTCAATGAGAGAAAAAGCTTCTATTAAAATGCCGACGATGTTGTTCAGTAGGCTTTGAGAAACGTTCCATTCTCCGCATAAAGTAATGAGCCAGAAACTGGAAAGCACAGAAATCAATCGAGTGTCGTAACTTTTGATGCCTTTTTTTTTAAATGCTAATAGAACATCTCAATCTATGACATATGAATTTGAGAAATCGAAAATTTAAAGGTTCCAACTGAATGACAAATTCACAAACTTACCGTTCCAAATACCGAACTGGTAAGAAATATTTGGAAGAAAATAAGAACATTACAGCATTTGGATGTATTTTGCTTTCCGTCTTTATTTGAATCGGGTCGAGAAACAAACCGATATCAACGGAGTTTCTCAAATCATTTGAAAATTCTCTGAAAAGAATTTTCATTTTATGGTCAACCGTTTGGAAATCAACAATCGGTTAGATGTTATTTCTTATTATAATCACTCGATTTGAAGTTGCGCCATAAACCTTGACTTAACCCATTTATGGCCGGCGTTGAAACACTACCATTAATGGATGAAATTGACATTAATCGGTAGAAAAAAGTGCTTCAAAAATTAATTCATTCTTTTTATTCAAACCACTTGCCCCATCCCACAAATCCATAATTGGATTTCTCATAATTTATAGAACTCGGAGCGTGATTATCAATAGTTTTGAATGAGATAAACGATCAAACATTTCACTTGTCACATTTCTCACATTAATGTGAAATTCCACCAAGTTATTTCTTTTGAACACCAAGTTCCAGAAAACTCACACAGGACAACTAGGCCGAAAATGGAACACTAGGCATAAAGCAACACGACGTGAGTTCATTGATCATTTTTGCTTTA
Source organism: Pardosa pseudoannulata (assembly GCA_032207245.1). Classification (NCBI taxonomy): domain Eukaryota; kingdom Metazoa; phylum Arthropoda; class Arachnida; order Araneae; family Lycosidae; genus Pardosa; species Pardosa pseudoannulata. The sequence goes on from CM063509.1 coordinate 108,549, forward strand.
ATAATTATTTAGGCATTATACTCAACCTATTAAGTTTTTAAAAAGTATCGGAAATAAGATACAAGAGCATTAAATTATCCAAAAAATAAAAAAAATGTTTCAAACTTCATTTCAAGTACTATAAATTCGAAATAAAATAAAGAACGACGCAAAACGTAACATTGTATGTCTATGGCTGAACATACGTGCGATGTTGGAAAAACACCCATTTGAGTAGAATGGGCATTCAAAAGGCTACCTAGATATTCAATGAAACAGTTATAATATAGGCGTGATGTAGAGTCATTTATTCAATGTATATAGCTTTACAGGTTCTGAATTGAACATTTCAGTGGGGTTTGTTTTAAAAAATTCAAAAATTAATAAAATGTCAAAATCAGAAAATCGAAATTTTGAAGGTTTAAAGTGGGGCTTCGAACCGGAACTGAACCGATAAAAAAATATATTGGTTTATTTCGGTTCGCTATATCTTCAGACACCAACTTATCAATATTTTCTAATTGGTTTGGTTTGGTTTTGAGCGCTACGGTTTACTTTTTGCAACAAGAGGGCTAATGAGATAGGGATCTACTGCTTAAAGCCGTTTCCGAACGGCTAAGAACATCCGTGCCACAGTGGGATTCGAACCCACGAACCACGGTACCGAAGGCCAGCAGCCTAATCATTCGTTCATCGTTCGGCGCTACTTGTAGAAGGCAGATTGAAGTCAGTCGAATGTTCAGTTGCGATTTTGATAATGGTCTCTGCTCGTAGCTCGTAGCGTACAGGTTGGTTAGTTCTATCAATTCGCATAATGCACCAATTCAAAAAATCTTCCATTATGATAGAATTACATTTTTTATAATAGAATTGTATTTTTAGTACAAAAAGGAAAGTACATCAAATAAAATTATTCGTTCGGAACAGAACCAAGAACCGATATATTTTGCAGCCCGAACTTACCTATACATTTTTTAGATAAACATAAAAGTTCTGGTTTAAAGTCGATTTAGAATCTCTCGAATTCGGAAGTTCATTTCATTCGTTGCTTTCGTTTCGATGATTCTGTGTTTATTTGAGAAATATCTCCGAGACATTACAGTGCATAGTTTGCAACGGCGCACTTCATCCATTCTTAACATTGTTTTAAAATATCACCGAAGATTTTTTGAGGAATATTTTGGCGCCAGAACTACCGATGCTAAATATATACTTCAGCCGTCAAATGGATCATGACTTTCATGGTCCCTTTTGACTTAAAAGAATATATTCAACACAAACAACATTTGATATAATTCATCATATAATAAAAACGGTTTCTATTGCCGAGAATTTTCAAAAAACGATGTCCATCCGAGATTGGAGTTTTCACAGACTGCGAAGTACAAGTGATAATGGTTGCATCAACCAGTTCGAAACGGCAGAGTAGATCCCGTTATAACCGTCGAACACTTTGGAGCATTCAACTGTCATGTTGACGGCAATCATACTCATGATGGAAATCAAAGTGGGTGAGTGGAAACGAAATAGAAATATCGAACTATTCTAAGATTTTTTTTAAAAGTCACTTCATAAAATTCGAGTGCAATACATAAATTCTATCAAATTTTAAGCATAAAATTTGAAAACCGTCAAAAGGTAGGTCTTGGTATTTCTAACGTTAAAATGGGATTAGCTGAAAAGAAATTAAAATTGGAGAGGCCAAGGAACGAAATATCCACGGGTGTAAGATGTATTTGGGTTCGAAATGTTTCATACCATCCCTCCAAACTCGACCTTCTCAAATATTATCATTTGTTTACATTTCTATTTGTTACATTTCTTGGCACTAGAAATGATCACGAAAAGGTTAGCGGTACCGAGAATCAGCGCCTTAAACATTCGGCGATAGATGGAGGTATGGTTGGTCTGGAGAACTACGGTCTACTGTTTTGCCGGTACCTTCTGCTTAAAGCCCATTCGAAACGGCTACAAACATCCATGCCAGCTGCGGGATTCCAACCCGCTAACTGCGATACCGAAGATGACGCATGGATGCAGAATTCAATGTTTTATGGGGTTGAAAGTACACTGTAATTTGTATTAAGAGTTTTTTAGGATACAATTATTTAACTTATATGAATACTATTAGTTTAATATATATACTATAATTTACTAAATAAGAATACACATAAAATAATATTCACACAGAACTGAAACAAAAACACAAAACCGGCCGACAGAAAACCGGAACTAAACCTATATATATATATATATATATATATATATATATATATATATATATATATATATATATATATATATATATATATATATATATATATATATATATATATATATATATATATATATATATATATATATATATATATATATATATATATATATATATATATATATATATATATATATATATATATATATATATATATATATACATATATATATACATATATATACATATATATATATATATATATATATATATATATATATATATATATATATACATATATATATATATATATACATATATATATATATATATATATATTTATATATATATATATATATATATATACATATATATATATATATATATATATACATATATATATATATATATATATATATATATGTATATATATATATATATATATATATATATATATATATATATATAGTTGAACCAGAACGAAAAAGATGAAGCCTTCATTAAAACAATCGTTTCAAAAGTTCGAAATGCAAAGATTGTAGAGTTCTTTCATTGGGGTTTGTTACAGACATTTTACAAACGGTAAACAACTTTAAATATCGAAAGATGTCAAAGATATCAAATTATAAATATATATTTAAAAAAAAATTTTTTGTCATGTTTATAGGTATTTAAGGTTAGTTTATTAAATCGATATATGACATATTTCTTGAAAAAAAAAATTTCTTTTTCATGCATTTTTGGATGAAATAAAAGTTGTGGAAATGAGAGAAGTAGTAAGAAAATAATGGGATCGAAATGTTCCTTAAACGAATTTATCGCACTGAACAAAAACATCCATAAAATAGAAAGTGTTTTTCCTATCTATGACGGAACGATAGTCGAATAGAACATTTAGAAAAGAGAAAAAACAAACTTGGAACTGACTTTGAGCTTGCATTCCTTTGTGTAGAATCCACATGAGGGCTAAGAGCAACTCCGTCTTCCCCCTCATCGCACCAAACGGAGCAGACGACATCAAAGTATCTCCATCCCTTCGAACGAACGCTCCATGTGCTTCTGACTGCACTCTCTCCGCAGGGTTACTCGGCGCGTCTTGGCGACGGCGCTTTTATTTTTAACCATCTCTTGCGTTTCAAACAGTCCACATACGAGGGAACTTTCAGTCTCATTAACGGCTCTCCGGTATCAAAAGTTCGAATTTCATTTAATAACCGATTCTATTTCTTCATTTGTTCCTGAGCATATTTAAAAAAAAAAAAAAAAAAAAAAAAAAAAAACTCTTTTCAAAATTTTCAGTCGATCGCGAAAAACAGCGTTTAGACATTTGGCTTGTTTATATTCTGCTGCCACGTCAGATGATCTTTGGAGGCTTTTTTTTCCCCTTGAAACTGTCATTTCCACCACTATCCGTAAGAAATCTTCCGTCTATCTGCTCGAAATTTTCCATGTTTGAATGTATGTTTATCGTCTACAGAATAAATTCATATTTTGAGGAAAATTTAATGTTTTCAAAAAATTTTTCATTAAAATGAAATTAAAAATGACATGTTTTTAATTTTTAATTATTTTTTAAAATAGCTATCGATGTCACATTTATAATGTAATTTTTTCATTCCACGAAGTATACATATTTCTAATCCATCTAATATAAAATTAAGATTTATAGGTTAATTAAGACATTCATTTATTTACGGATGGCAAACGATGTCTCAAAAAGTTTTTAAAAACATTTTATTCTGTTAATACATATAATAATTTAATTCCTAACTAAAGTATATACCTTCCAATAAAATAGGCTAGAAAACTTGCAGTAACGAGAACAGATAAATATCATAATATTAATAAAGCCTGATATGATACTCGTTTCAAACCAGCTAAATTTAAAATTGGAGACGTAGTTATGTATGAGGAATTCAGTTATCCTAATAATCGTAAGCTCAGTTCGACATACTCTGGCCCATATTTATAATTTGAAAGCAACTCTCAAATGTGACTTTGACCAGCCATGTTTCTCACCAAGAAATCATCCGAGATAGTTCATTCAACTCGCCTAAGCCCTTTTTACCCTTCTGAAAACTTTAAGTGGAGGGATAGAAAAAGTAGGATTCCTATTGCTATTAGATAATGCTATCTCCTTATTAAAACTTTGCTAATTATTAAATTTCCCGGTTATGAACATTGCAACTGAGGTATCCGGTTCTACACCCAACCAATCAGTATTTCAACCATATGCTTAGACTATCGCTGTAATGGCAACAATCCGAAACTAAAGAGCAGCTGCAGCCATAGTGGTCCATTTAGGGTTAAAAAGGGGAATGCACTCGGGAAGTTTTAGCCCTTGACTTCAGATTTGAAAACCCCTGTATACATACATACATATATATATATATATATATATAAATTATAAAATATAAATTTATTAATTATAAAATGAAAAATATTTATTAATTGGAAATATTATTAAAAGCTGGCAAATTGTTTAAAAAAAATTGTAATAATATTATATCAAGTTATTAGTAGTCGAAGTAAGAATACATTTACAGTGCTGCTTAGAAGTTTAAAATATTCCAATAATATATACATCACATGTAAATATATAAAGTACGTACATACATACATATAACGGATATATAATACATAGTTTGTATGCATCCTAAGCAATGCTGTTCATTAGATCTTGAATTTGTTTTTAATTAGATTGCCCGACTTTTCTTCTTGTTGAATAGCCGCTTTTACTTTTCTTTTACAAAACGACAGAAATAAAAAACAGAATGGACTACCATTCTAAATTATTTCAAATCTTCCATACTATAGTGGTTAAACACTAGAACCGCTGCCTGTTGTCATTTGGACAAAAAAAGTATTTTGTGTCCCATTTTCTCAAAAAGTGACTAACGAAGCTGAAATAAATATCTGTGCTTTTCTTCATTTTACACCCATATAAATTTGAAAATATAATATTGAAGAATCTGTGCTTGCTCGAAAAGTAGTTTACTACTAAGCTTCCAAACATGAAATAAAACTGTTCGAACTCACTCTAAAATACCGATATGTAGACTGTGTGAGCAGCGCGAGTGTCAAAATTATTACACTTTAATATCTTACAAGTTCTCCTCTTTCCCATTCTTATTCCTTCAAATTTATTTTTCCAGCAACAAAATATCGTAATTAAAAGAGTGTCCTCGACTTGAAATTCTTCCAACCCATGTCCCAAAGCTTTCACTGCAGTAAATGCCAATTTTGGGCCAATTCTCTAAATTCCTTTTTACTGTTGAGAGCGCCGACTAAGCTATTTTCTTTGGGAAAGATTTTACCTCAGTCCCTCGCTCTGGGGTCCAACCCTGTCATCCACGATCCTGTCTTCTGCCTTTGAAAGAGGTCAATAAAAGTTTAAGATCCGTTACAAACTCTGCGTGTTCTTTTAATGGAATGGCAAGACTGTTTTCTTGCCTGTTTTATGCTGCACTGCTTAGTAGCCCGGGCAATTAAAAACGATAGGGGCTACAATTTAATGAGCTAATTCAGCTGGATTACATATATATGTAAGTTTTCCATATGTATAAGAATCCTTCACAGGTTAGAAACTGAAGGATTCCATTAAAGTTGTCTAACTATACACTTTTCAATATTGTTATTTTTTTTTTATTAATTATTCTAAAATGAATTAATGTGTAAATCCGACTTACTTTTTGAGTTTCAAGGATGACTCTTATTAGCGGTTTGAGGTGGACCAAAACTCCTGCGATTCTAGTGTTAAGGAAAACATTCGAAATGGGTGTGCCTTTCTACTCGTGACCCGAAACGAATGGAAAATTTGTCTTGTGACGGATTCGGTTGTTTTGAATAGCAGGGGTGGACTACCACTTAATACTTATAAACATGTCCCCCCCCTCTTCAGCAAGTGACAAATTTAGACACTTGGAAATATTTTCCAATGTGACTTCCCTTGACTGAGCGATCCTTTTATCCTTGTTGAGAAAAGACGTCCACGAGAAACTGTCCTAAGTGCAGTAACTGAATTTCAGGGCCGTGACTAGGGCGTGGCACGGGCGCATCAGTCTTAGGAGCACCGTACCGTGAGGAAAATGGGGTCCGATAGAGAGCGATTCGCCCCAAGTAGAAATAAGGAAAAGGCGAAATTAAAAACTTTTTTATTATAAAATCCAATGTCTTTATAAATTATTTTTTTAATGAATTTTCTTTTTTAAAAATGCTTCTAGAGACTAAACCTGTCATAGATTCTTACAAAATGTTTACCAAATACTACTAATATGCCTTAATATAATTCCGGGCATTCGTTTTAAATTTTGAATTTAATAATGTTAGTAAAATTAAATTTGCATTTTGAAATTTGTCAATTTTTTATGAAAATTCAACGGCTCAATAAAAAATAATCCCATCAAATAAACTATTCAGTTCATCAGCAAAATAATATGAACAAACTATTCAAAAATATTTTTAAGTATTAATAAGGAAAAATTGAAAAAAAATTAATATGGTAGGAACATTTTGAGAATTAGCAAAATATTTTGTGAGTTTCTTCTGAATATGAGGTTATATATATATATATATATATATATATATATATATATATATATATATATATATATATATATATATATATATATATATATATATATATATAACATGTTTATGTATTTTCTCATAAGATTTGGTGGCAGGGGCGCAGATCAGTTTTTGCCAGGGGCGCTAAAGGACCTAGTTACGGGCCTGCTAAATTTGGATAAATATTCTGACTTATAAATTCCTCTTTAAACATTTTTAGGACAAGTAAAATCTATGCCTAAACTTCGATTTCCCCACCTACAATTCTAATTTATTGTTTACCCCTGGAAATCTTGTTTCACCTTTTCGTTAATCTTTGTTCTTATCACCAAGCAAAATGGGGCGACGGATGTCTTCTTTCAAAAATTAGAACTACGATTATAGGTTACAATTTAAAAACTAACATTTTATTCGAGCTATTAGGGCCATCTGCAATTGTAGTCATGCCGATAGAGTCATTCTTAATTTGGTATTTATTCCGAAGAAATATTTGGTCGAAAAGGATCTTTCGACAATTGAAGCGTTTGTAAATTTTAGTAAGTTTCAATTATCTTGCAATTTAACCCTTAAATTCAAGATTTATTAAAAACTGATTAAAATTTTGTTTTCGGATTTCCTTTCTTATAATAATGGGAAAAATAGTTTTAAAAATTCTATTTTGTTTTGAGTGTTGTTGACAGTTTAAAAAATGTTTTGTGGCCAATCAACAACAAACTTGGGTTTTAAAAGGAAAATTAATTTATTTTGATAACATTCTATAATATTAAAAACACAGGAATTTCAATAAGTAGGATAAGGAATTTCCACAAGATACTTTAAAAGTAATTCATTCTTATGACAAATACAAATTTTACTCCCAAGCATTACAAAAATCTATTTCGAATAGAAAATAAATTGTTTACTTTATGGATTTTACAATGAGTATAAATTATCCACCTCTGTCACAATCTTTGAGGACGTCATAAAGCTGACTGTACAAATATTTGAAAAAAAAAAACTTCTATTGAATGCAGAAGAAAATAGGAAGAACACTCCATTTTATCTAAGTCCATTGGCAACAACGGGAATAAAACAGAAAGATATAGTTGCTACAGATATTTTACATTTAAGTATCCAAAGAAAGTCATATATATGGGCTGCATGCGTGACATTTTCATGCTTTCACTCAAGCCTTGCAGAACAAAATAGTGTATTTTCAAGCTTCCAAAAAGGACATGTAAAAAAATGATTTTAATAAATTTATTATTAAAAGCAGTAGAAGTGCCATCTTTATGTTGAAAATTTGTTTAATAATATCTTCAGTATGTATTTTAAAGGGCAACACGAGGGCTTCCGTATGATTGTAACAGTTGACCAACAAGTTTCACGGTTAAGCGTCCAGACCCATCTAACTCGTTAATGCGCAGAAGAAATCTCAACAGACTAGAATTGAAAATTCTTAAATGTTAAGAAACTTCTTAAAAGTCGTCAAAAGTTTCTTTTTAGGACTGTTATAACGTGCACCTTCCTTATAAAGAAGCATTTCACTACAACGACTAATCACGCCGTGAGGCTTCGTGAATGTCGATATCTTGTATTTAAGACTGTCATAACATCACGTGGGACAGAAATTTGAAAGTTAGGGATCGCAAAATGTCAGTATAACGTACATTAATGCTGCGTAGCAATAAATTTAAAAAATATTCACTGTGAAACGTCGACGTTTTGTACTTAGAACTATTACAAAATATCTCTCTCTTTGAATTGCAACTGGATCTCTGTGTAACAAAAATTTAGACATAACATACAATAAATATTGACTTGTGTGAGGATAACTATAAAAACGATTCACCGTCAAATATTGTAATTTTCATTTACCTTGTTTTATGCTGCACTGCACAATGTTTTTAAAGACACTTTAAAAAAAAATTCAAAATGGAATGGTTCATTTTTAATGTTATTAGTAAATCACCGATACATAGACGTAGGTTTCTGTTTTTGGAGGCCGTGGTTTTATTCCATGATTTATGGCCACCATATGGCTGCTTCGAAGGCCACTCGTTAAATAACAGCTTACAGCTGTCACTACAAGGTTCATTAAAAAGTGTTTTCTTAAAATTAATTTGACTCCCGAAACTGAAGAAGTAAAAATGTTGTATATCTAAAACTTGTAACATATGGCTCGTGTAATATTTTTAAATGTTTTTGGTTGATTGTGGGTAGGAATCTCTCCTCCCACCGTGGTTGGAAACATTTTTGGTCGGCTGTGGAGTGTTGGATCGTGCCGCGTTTAAATAACAAATTTATTGCCTTATTTTTTTTTTCTGTCCGAATCGAAAGGTATGTTATGAGACTGTTTCTGCACAAGCGTTCTTCATTTTTGACGAGGGCTTCGAACCGGAATTTTTTTCGTTCCGGATGAACTAATATATATATATCAGTTCGGTTCGTGTTTTTGTTCCACCCAAAATAGCGGCTTTCGGTTCCGTTCCGAATGAATATTTTAGAATTTCAATCAAAACTTGAAAGAGTTTTCTCTTTTTAGTTGGCTGCGAGATCGGCGTCGCAACTAAACATTCAACTGAAATAAATCTACTTCCTACAAGTAGTTCCAGGAGCAATGGACATGGGTTTGGAGCGCTACCACCTACCCTCCATGCTACAGTGGGACTCGAACCTCCGCCTCATTATTTGGCACAATGTACATAGAATGACGATCATTATAGGGTTGACATTCAATTAGAAAGTATGGAAATGTTGGTTTCAGCACAGAAGATATACGGAACCGATATTTTTTTCGGTTTAGTTCCGGCTTTCTTCTCGGCTAAAATAACGGTTTTCGGATCAGTTCCTAACATCGAATATTTCTTTTTAACTTTAAATGCGTATTTACAAATGCGCCCCTCTTCTAAGAAGTATTCCAACATTGATTCTTTCGCCGAAAAGGAAACAATGGCTTAATACATTTACTAGATTAAAAACTTTCTCTCATTTTTATTCCAAATTTTTGGAGTCAAAACATTACGACGAAACTAACTTATTTTTTTGTTCTTTTTTACTTTTATTTGGCATTTATTGCATCTGAAATTTAACTTTCAAACACGGTTTTAGCTTTTTTGGAAATCGAACTCCCTGGTGTAATTTGAAACAAACTCACATTATGAAAAAGTTTTTTTTTTTTAGAAACATAGTATATCCATCAAGACTTTCAATAGAATAGCGAACAAATTTTGAAACTTCCACGATAACAATTAAAAAAGATATGACAAAGCGAAATATAAAGGAAAATGTTGCAGTTGTTTAAAGATTAATAATAGTTGGCGTCGGCTGCAGGAGCACTCGGCTGCCAAATGTGGCGATCCCGGTTTCTATTTTCGCGTGACGTGCGGTGTTGACATTAGCAAACAGCTGCGATTGGTCGAAGCGGATTTTGGAAAGTGAACAAATAACGCTAGATCGCAATCAAGACACAGGAGTTGAGAAATGGGTTGTTCTACCTTGTGCGGTATTCGGAATTTTCCATTTTAATATTGTTACGCATTTAACAGAAAGAAGGCCGGCGGAATAGATGTGAGGAAAATATGAAAAACATATTTCTCTTCATTTTTGTTCATTATCACTTAAATGTTAGAAGTTGATTATTTTTAAAGAAAAACAAAATTTTGTACGAAATAACCACTATTTTCAATATTTTAACATTTAAGGAAAATGCGAACGGATGACGGTCATTTTTGCTCCAATGGCATCATTTTCTGAATAACTCTAATAAACTAATGCAACAACATTATTATCCCCTGTATAATAATAACCTAAGTTGTCTGTTCGCGAATGGATGAAGCCTGGAACGGATAGAGGTATCCATATTGTGTTTTTGATGAATTAGCAAAATTCAAAGGGGCCATTATTTCAAGCTCTGTTGTCTAAGAGCAGACCATTAAATTTATCCATTTGTCACATAAGTAGCTAAAAATAACATTTTTCCTAACCTGATGACGTCATTCCTTTAACCACCTCATTGAATCATTTCTTATTTTAAATTATATAAATAATCTCCATTATTTTAATACGTTTTATCGCTGAACTTAGATATTACGTAAAGGATTTTCTTTTATATTTGGCTTAAATAATAGATTAGGTACTTGTGTGATCATTTTAAATTGAATCATCGATTATTTTTTGTAGCAATGAAAATTGTATCGCCGGTATTAACAACCCATTCTTTTCATAAAAGTCTAGGAGTCTATTTCACGGACTCATAAATCGTTTAAGTTCTTTGAAAACGAAGCAGTTCGTTCGTTTTCTGTGTTTGTCTTTTATACATAACCATGCGGTTTGCAATCGAATCTCTCTATTTTGGACATCATTCCTATATACCACCCAATAATTCCTGTCAGCATTAAAACCTCTGCTGTCCATCCTATCACAGAATATGAAAAGATAAATTACAGTTGGCAACTAACATGCGGTCAGTAAATGAGCATATACAAGATAATTCTCGACGAAAAAATAACCATTTTCTTATACCTGCCTCATAACGCACTTTACAATTCTAGTAAATTAAAAATTTTACTGATCCCGTCATATGACGGGCTATATGCTAGTCTCTATTAACCGTCCTTTACAGTATCTGAGAACTGGCCTTTCCGGGAAGCATCTCTTGGCAAAGGAAATAGGACGAAGCTTCAACACAGGGCCTGATTATCGCACGGGCACTTGGGGCACGAAAATTGAGTCGAAACACATATTAAGTGGATAAAAATGGCAAACTTACGCTACCATCGTTAAGTTTTAATAAATTATTGTACGAGGTAATTGTGTTTGTCCCGAACTGTATTGTTTCCTATTTACTTTAATTTTACTGTTATTGACCTGATAATGAATTCCCTCGACAAATCTGGTGCTCTTTTTATCCTATGTGCTATTGCCTATTTATAAGACAGATTATTAGCAACGTACCACTATAAACCATTCAATCGTCATTTAAATTATTTTTAATTCTATTATTATTATTTATTTTCTGCACCACAGAGCTTGCGAGTGTGACAAGGTAGAAAATAAAAAAAAGTGGGTCACTCTAGGTCTTTAAAAGTCCTTCATTTTTAGCATGATTATAAAGAGGTAAATAATGATTACGTAAAATGAAAATTGGGAGTTTTTGATTTTGGGCATTACTTTAATGCTAATTTCTTAAATCTGTTTGCTAATTCAATGTTATAATTTTTATAGGACTGTAATGACGATAATAACTTGTCGCTATAAATTTGCATGGGGTGGAAGGCACAAAAAGTGGATTGTGCCCCGGCACAAAAGTATCTTATTCGGGCCCTGCTTCAACACCGTGCTCTGCAGGCCCAAAATGGACGCCTCTCGTGTTCTGCGGTTATCAATCACGCTTCGGTCCGATAGAGGAGAAACTGAATCTTTCACTCCGACTGTTGCAGTTCACAATGTGTCGTGCTTGAAAGTGGACTTGCTGACCCTCCTAGTTCCATGAATGAATGACCAACAAATATCTTGCTAGCAAAGAAATAAGTTATAAAATCGGCGGTTGGAGCAATATTCATTTCCACGCAAAAAAAAAAGATCAAATTTTGTAACCCTTCGTTCAAAAATTTCTGGTTTTCATTTTCCTTAAACGAAATTCCCTACTTCATCTTTCGTTTTCCCCGATCAGGGTTCCCACTCTTTTTTCAGAACAAAAATTAAGAACTTTCTAAGGACCCAAGTAACTTTTCATAAGGACCTACTTGAAATACACGGCATAACGACATAAACCCTATTTCCTGAGGAACCTATTTTAATGATTATGAATGTGGAGAGTACGGCGAAAACGGATAGGAAATCAGGTCGATGGAGAAATTGTTCGAGTTCCAATTTAAAAATTAACCAGTTTTTAAGGACCTTTGACAAAAATTAAGTAGTTTTAAGGGCCCTTTAAAATGAAAGCTAAAATTAAGGAGTTCTTAAGGACTTTTAAGGACCGTGGGAACCCTGCTGATGAATCGCTTCGAAAAAGATAAGTTATAATTCTTATATTTATAACCTAAATTCTTATATTTATAACCCTCCTATATTTATAACCAAAATGCCAATATGATCACCACAGATAAAAAGTTCTAGGAATAATTTTCGATCATTATTCTGTGTGTAAAATTAATAATTACATATATTCGAAACGTTTCCGATTTTAAGTTCTATCCCAATAAAGAACAGTTTCAGTTTCGGCTAATGCCGTCTTGAATATTTGCAATCTCATAAATTAAAATGACCATTCACCATTCTTTGCGATTGTTAATTAAAAATTCCACGACCATTCCTGTTACTTTTTTTCCTTTTAAGTAGATTTTGGAAAATTCCTTAAAAAAGCAGCAGTTTCGCTAAGAATTTTTTTTTTTTTTTAATGGCCATCAGTCTTGGCAACGAAGCTTCTTTCATTGAGGAAAAAGAATTATCTTATTTCTACAATGAGCAGTCTGCAGAATCTACCAGAAATTAGAAATAAAATAATTTTCAAGACATTAAGCACGCAGAAAGGTAGGAAAATACACTCAAGAGCAAAAACATTACGACCCCCTGTCAACAACGAGTTGGCCCACCTTTGGTGTGCAATACAGCTTCCACCCGCCTTGGCATGGATGCCATGAGTCCTTGGTAGATGAACGGAGAGAGATTGTACCAGATGTTGAAGCAACGATGACGCAAAGCCCAGATATTGCGAATGGATGGTCTTTGAACTTGGAGCTGCCGTCCTATGACATCCCAAACGTGCTCTGTCGGATCGAGATCCAGTGAGTTAGGTTAGCAGGACATTAACTTGAATTCAGCATCCTGTTCCTGGAACCACTCCAGCACCATTTTAGCCTCGTGACACCGGGTGTTGTCCTGCTGGAACATTCCTTCTCCAGCTGGGAAAACAGAAGCCATGTTAGGGTGCATCGGGTTCGTAATGATGTACAGATAACCTGTAACATTCATGGTCTGCTCTACCACAACCACGGATCCCAGAGACGCCCAAGTGAACATCCTCCAAAACATAATACCCCACCACCGGCCTGTGTATGACCTACTGTACATTGAGGGATCCACTGTTCGCCTGGAAGACGGCGTATCCTGACACGGCCATCTGACCAGGCGACTCTCTCCCACTGATCCATGGATCAGTCAGTTCACAGGCCCAGCGTAGCCAGGACGCTTTCCTCCAAATATTGAATAAAAAAAAAAAAAATGATTGCCTGCTAATTATTTTGTGGGAAAATTCCAAACCGAGAAGGGCGAAACAGATGTTTTTTATTGTTGTTAAAGAAAAAAGTATTATTTTGATGATTCCGAATCTGATGAAAATAAAGCGATAAATATTTCTATTTGTTGAAATGAAACCAAGAGGATATAAAACGTTCATAAAATCCTAATTGCGTGTGTTTCAACTTTTCATTCTCCTCTGACAGCGTTTGTAAAATGCATTTTCACGCTTCATGCCGTTTTTCACTTAAAACGTTTTCACCATTTTCTTTTTCAGACGTCGGTCACTCTGTCGCTAACTGCGCTATCGTTTTAAAATAATATTCTACGGCAGATCTGTGTCACGATGGGAACATCTTTGTCGCGTGAGTTTTAATTGAGAGACGCTTATTCTCCCGAAATAACCTATCAAAAATTCTTTTCCGTGAGAGGATAAATGGTCAAATACAGTTTTTATATTCTTTCGATTATGTTTGAGGAGGAAAATTTAAAAGAATGTTTCATTTTATTGCTTCTAATGTTAGTGTAATACAGTGGACTCCGCTTAATACGATCCGTTCGGGACACCGTGATTTTGATAACAATAACCGATCGATAACAATAAACGACATTCTTAGATAAATTTAACCCCCCCCCCTTTAATTCACACGTAGCAAATTTCAAAACAAAATGAAAAAAACACACCTTATATTTATGCAGTGTATATTATCCTTTAAAACATAAGAATTGTATGCATAATTTTAAAAAATGGATCCATTGTTGACTGTCTACCATTTGTTCTAGGAAGCTCATGGATAAATAGTTCGTCATCAAAATCAACCCGTCATAACGATTTCAAATTTCGATCTTTTCTTTTAACGTTGAATCATTTCGCTTTCTGGCTTCCTTATCGACAGGCTGCACGTAAGCGAGCGAGGCATCAAATGAGAATACGCTCCTTCTCAGTTCCGATAAGAATGGGTTGCTCTCTGCTTTTGTGACAACCATTGAACACTGGCAGGGTGTGCGTATTTCTGAAAAATTCCAAGAACGTGTCATAACCCCACTCCTTTGTTCATTACCCATTTCTCTAGGTTGAAGAGGAAAATTCTCCGAAATTCAAACAACAGTGAAGGAAAAGAAAAGATTAAGTTCCTTCTGAATAGATTGTGAATATTCCTTTGCCAGTTAAAATGAGGTTCAAAAACGGATCCCATAAACCGATGTAACGATCATTTTAACATACAAGTGAATAGAGAAAATCGGGACTAAGTGGCTTCGATAACAATAAGCGATTGATAACATTAAGCGGAGTCCACTGTATAATCACAAAACTAATTCAAATTTTGAAATCCATGAGCCAGACCGAAGGCTGGCTGGTTAATTAAAATTCAAAACGAGGAAAATATTAAGCTGCAAAGAGATATTTTTCTCCAAAATTTAATATTTTACAAAAAAATTAATTTTTTTTTTAAATATTAAATTTTGGAGAGATTGAATTTATAAAAAATATTTATATTTATACTATAAGGTGTTATAAGTCGAAAACATTGTTTTAACGATAATCATAAGAAATATCATTAAAATTAGTTATATTATTGCAGTGATATCTGTGAAAAAATATTTTTAACATGAATATTTGGCATTAAAATTCCCTAAGTTTTGAAAATCGTGCTTTATATATTAAAAAAAATTTACAATTTATATCCCAAATTCTAATTTATTTTGATAGTAGAATAACGGTAGAATGAAATAATATTTTCAGCCGATATTATATTTTTAACTGGGTTGTGCAGCTTGTAGTAAGTATAATTAATTTTCCTTTAAAAGAAGAAGATATTAATTTTATTCTCCTTTTGCAGCACAATCAACTTCCATTCAACTCAAATTTTCCATTGAACTACATTTGGTGCTGCCCTCTACGGAACGTTGGACGAACGAAAATCGCATTAAATTTGTTTTCCAATGGCCTAAGATTGTAGCGCTACGGTGATTAATACTTTTCAGAAATTTTAAAAGTTTAAAAAATCGAAAAAAAACTTTAGAACTGATAATATCGCTTCAATTGTTTCTGAACATATTAAAAAAATAAAAAGAAAGCGCTTTAAAAATTTACATTTATTTGCCATATAAAAAATTTTTTTACTATCTTAGGCAAATAAATAATTTATATTTATTTGCCTAAGATAGTAAAAAAAATTGTTACTAGCTTTTAAGCTGGTAAAAATTTTAATTGTAATAATATTATAATAAGTTGTTGGTAGACGAAATAACACATTTATTACTGTAGCTTTGCAGTTTTAAATCTTCAACACCCCTTGAACTTTGATAAGTCAAGTGAAAGTGGATCGGGACAGCCCATTTTGGTGCAATAGTGTCATGGGGGGTGGAAATTATTTGGTTCATTGGCGCCATCTATTCACTAATGTAGTAACTAAACCTATACAAGTAATCGTGAGCTCGTGTCGATGATTCGCCATGATACAATAGAATACAACAGAAATGGCATCAATCAATACAGATTTTGATCACACATATTGCAGCTCTAATAAATAAAATTTATATATTTTTATTTGTATGGTCTTTTACTTTTTTAAATCATTAACAATAACTGGTAAAAATATATGGAATATCCTTCAATATAGTAATTTAGAAACTTATAATTTTCTATCAAAGAATATTCAAGAAGAATTCTCTTTTACTCTTTACCAAGTGAAATAATTATTCAAAATTGCTGTATGCTTTTGAAAAGAATAGTAAAATTTAAACTTAAGAATATTCTTTGATAGAAAAATGTCACTTTCTAAATTACTATATTGATTAACATTTTTTAGAACAATATTTTTATCTTTAAAAATCAGGCTGTTTACTGCCCATTATAGACAGCTTGAAGTATAAAGTTTATAGTTGATTAAAGTTTATAATTGAGTAATAAAATTGATTTTAAAAACTTAAAATATTAAAAAGATAAAAAAATAACAAAATTGATAGTTAAAAATAAAAATTAATTTTAAAAATTGTAAAAAATGTAAAAAAAATATTAGAAACAAAAAATTTTATAAAATATTAAAATATAATATTAAAATATAAAAATAAAATATAATAATAATAAATATAAATATTAAAATACAATAATTTAGTTAATATATAATAAAATATCAGAAATATTAGCACTTCTCAAGCTCATTTCTTAGAAAAAATTTAATTTTATAAACTTAAAACGGCTTAAACTAACAAAAATGAAAATAAAAATGTAAAATTCAAGTAACAAAAAATAAAATGGAGAAAATAGAAAATTAACTTAAAATATTGTCAAAAAATATAAATAAAATAATACAAAAACTGCTCAAGATCCTATAAAATTACGTGGATAGTTTTAGTTAATATATTAGTGAATAGATAGCGCCAGTGAACCAAGCAATTTTTCCCTGGAGTTGTAGCACCTAAATTGGCTGTCCCGATCCACAAACTTGAACAGCCAAACAAACCCAACGGAATTCACAACTGTTACACAAACTGGAAGCAATTGCGAACAAAATCAAGCGCAAACATTTTAAGTAAGATTATTGAATGGAATTAAAATTCACCAAACGTTTAATGCTTTCATATCGTAATATAAAATGTTGCAACAACGCGTACAAATGCATATCATGAAACAAGAACATACTTTCTGATTAGTAAGACGAATTTCAACATGAACATTGACTGTTATTCTCAATTTCGGTCCACTTGGCTTATTGTATTTTTAAGAAGTTATTAAAGACAAAATTTCTAAAAACTACATTTCTGTGTAAATTTGGTTTGGTTTGAAACTGGGACCTACTACTTAAAGCCCATTATCGAAGCTACGAGTATCCATGCCATTTGACCTCCCGGTATCGAAGATCATCGTTCGGTTAAAAAATAATAAAAGTAGATTTCTCAAATGTTTATTTTACTGAACCTGTTCTTTGTCCTACATCTTAAGTTAAGGCGTTTTCGTTTATCTGTCCATTGGTCATAAAATAATTATCTTAAATTTCTCAAAATATCCTGAAATGTTTCAATTATCCTGATAGAACGTATCTTAATAATAATTAGATAATAAAAAAATTAAATACAGCTGGGAAAACATATTTTTTCTATCTGAATATGCTTAATATAGAATACGGATATTTACCTACAACTGGAATAAAAATGATCGCAAAATTATTGTCTACAGAATAAATAAAAAAGACAGATATCTTTCACATAAAAAGGGGTCAAACGAATGAAAATTTGAAGAAAAGTAGAAGGAAAAAGAAAATACTACTACTGAATTATTAAAAATTGTGTAAATATTTACTTATTTGAACTTTCATTTTAGAGGTAAGACAGAGAAAAAAAATGGAGTCCTTTTGAATTCTTACGAATTATGATGTAACATATTTTTAACTTTCATATTAACCAATCTACATTTTCATCGATTCAAGAGACACGTTTTACATTCTTATTAAATCGAAAAGAATATTTGGATTATTTTTTATCAGTGTTGAATCAGTGGTAAATATCTCACAAAATTTTATATTATTAAGTAATCAAAAATTTCTGATCTCTCGAAATTACACTAAAATTTTTTAGAAGGTATGAAGTACCTCTTAAAATATTTGACACTTGTCGTTATTCTTGATACATCAACAATTTTGCGATGTTGTTGGTTTGGGGTTTAATAAAAACACATTCCTAATTATTGCATAATTTGAAATGATTCTTTGATACAAATTGTATTGGAAGTAAGCAAAAACAATAGGTATATTTCTATAATAAAACGAAATAAAAACTGTTTTATAGTCTGTGCATTCGAAGCTTTTTCAAAGTACGTTGAAAGAGTCGGGTTTTGGAAAATTCACGATTTTACATAAGAAATTATGGTATTGGATTTTGACTTGAGGACTGATTCTTTGAAATTTGGGACAACAGATTACTTAATAATCACTTTGTAAAAACTGTTTCCGTATATTAATTACGATATATTTATAGACTGCGATTAAACGTCCAAAAGATTTGACACAAAAAAATGACGACATTTAAAAAATTCAAAAGAACTGGCAATTTTATCATACAAAATACATACAAGTTCAAACAAAATGGTATTTAAAATGACACAAACATTAAGAGGAAAATGCATAAAAATCACATCTAAACGAATTAAACATGAATCATAAAAAAAAATCGAATTCGAATTTCGAAGTCCCGCAGGACAGCCTTTAATATAGAAACTAATTACGAGTTAAATTTATGAAATTCAGATATCTGTTAGTGCTACGATCAACTACTTTGCTAGACGAGAATTAATATGTCCTGGACCTACTGTCTGAAGCTGATCCTGACTTCCATGCCAGCACTGGGATTCAGAAACACGAATTCCTCTTCTTAAGAGCAGAGTTGCTCCCGTTTGGTAAAAAAAAAGTAATAAATAAATAAATAGTGACAGAACTATAGCCAGAAAAATTTTTTTTTTCATTTTGTCATTTCGTCAGTTTTAGTGAGAAGCGATATCATTTTATTTGTATAAATGTAGGTAATCTATATTTATGTAATGTAGACTGGCAACCACCTGAGACGTAGGGGTCTCATTAGCTCTCGCGTAGACCGCAGCGTTGCCGAACCATACCAAATCTGAGCAGGCGATTGATAAACTGTACATGTCCTCTCTCAACTACATTTAACTCATTCGAAAGATTTATTAGTTTTATATAAGATCAGTGTATTTTAGTTTGTTAACCTTTTCGTAAGCAGAATACCAGGTATTATGCAGTCCATGTTTGCTTTCAGAATCACGGAAAACACAGATTTCAATATAAACCAAAAACATTTGGGTTTTAAGCCTTAGTGATCGGAAGTGAGCATTTTTCTTACAGTGACCGCAACTCATTCAATTCGGTGACGATTCTTGCTTTCGCTCTTACCACAATACCGCACACGTATTTGGTACATTTTCCATTTTCGGCTTCAGTAATACAAACTCAACTGTTAATGGACTGAATAAGCTTCGTTCTTGCACACAACTGCAGCATTTGTACAATGTGTCAATACATCCAAGGTAGGTTGCTTTTAAAATCGTTCTCATCGGTCGGGGAACTTTTTTAATCATTACCCCAAAATAATTTTGTGTAAGTTTATATTACCCCATGGCGAAGAGAAAAAAAAAACAAAAAAAAAAAAAAAAAAAAAAAAAAAAAAAAAAACGAAATCGCCTCTTTTTAGCATCTTCCATATTATAGCCCCCCTTGATAATTTTGAAAAGAAAACAACTAAAAATTTTATTTAAACTTCATTTATTCAATTTATCAATGTAATACCTAGTAATCCATAACTGTATTGTAACAAATTATAATAATAATAATAATAATAATAATAATAATAATAATAATAATAAAACAAAAACAAACAATAATTAGAATTGAAAAAAATTTAAAAAAAAAAGAATAATTGAAAAAAAAAATTTTACGTTTTGGAGAAATGGTGTTGTTTTATGTTCGGTACAATTGCTTCAAAATTAGGACTTTTTGATGTAAGAGCGATTTGAATGCAGTCTTCGGCGTTTAATCGATTTCTGTTCTTCGTTTTTATGTTCATTGGAGTGGAAAAGCCTTGTTCGCACAAATATGTTGTTCCAAATGGCAGCAATTTTATAACCGCCTCTTCATGTGCAATTTTGAAAGCCTTTGCAGCTTTTGAAATCCAAAAAGACGTCAAATTTGATTTACTCTCAAATTGAATACGTGCTTCAGTATTAGATCGAAGTTCAAGAATTGCTTCTGCCAAACCTGAAGGTTCTTCTGGTATCATAGCAATATCACATTTAAAAGGATCTACAATTTAACTGATAGTACGTGTATCAAGATCTGGAAAGTAATCTAAAAACCACTTTCTGAGTTTGATAAGATGACTTACAATTGTATCCTTGATGTCAACTAAAGTAATATTTTCGCAATCTTCCAAAAACAAAGCTAACCTTGAAAAAGAAGCTATCTTGTTCTGTTCTACTTTCTGTCTCCAATATTGCAACTTTAATCCAAACGCTGACACTATTTCTCTAGCTGAAATGATATTGATATTCTTTCCTTGAAATTCTTTGTTTAATATATTTACACTCTCAAAAATGTCCGCTAAATATGCGAGATATGCAACCCAGGAAGAGTTTTTAAACTTATCTGCGAGAATACTTTTTTGATCAACCATAAAAATTTCGACTTCAGTTTTGAGAGTCCATACTCGATTTAGTACATTTCCGTGAGAGAGCCACCTTACTTCTGTGTAATAAAGTAGGTCCGTATATTCAGCTTCACCGTCCTGACAAAATTCACGAAATAGCTACGTGTTTAGTGCATGTCCCTTAATAAAATTTACAATCTTGATGACATCATGCATGACAGCTTCCAGTGTAGGTTCTAAATATTTGACCATAAGGGCCTGGCGATGGATCATACAGTGAATAACTTCAATATTTGGGTTATTTTTTTTTTTTACGAAAGCCGAAAAACCGTTAATATGACCCAGCATAGCTGGAGCTCCATCAGCATCAGAAGACAAGATACAGAAATACAGTTTTCCCATTTTAAACTTTGAGCTATGAAGTATTCCTTTACTTTATTGTAGACATCAATTCCACGAGATCTCAACTCAAGAGGAGAACAAAACAGCAATTTCTCTTCAAAATTATCTGCACCTTTGTAGCGAACATATACCATTAGATGTGAATTGCTACTACAATCAGTTGTCTCATCAAGCTGAATAGCAAAATATTTAGCCTGTTTTAGTGCGAAAATAATCTGTTCCTTCACATTTTCTGCTAATATAGAAATCCGTTCTTTCACAATTTTTGCAGACAAGGGCACTGAATTCAGTTTCTTCGCTTCTTTTTGACCACACATAATCTCTGCCATTTCTACAGGAGCTGGTTTAACCAAATCTTCACGAATAGTGTATGGTTTCTTATTTCGAGCAATCAACCAGGCTACTTCAAAGCTAGCCCCTGATGCTGAACGTTGATCGTATGTACCAAACAAGTTGCTATTCAATCTTTGTCTTTTAACAGATATTTCTAAATTTGCAAAGTATTCTCGCGGTTTGGAAGACAGGTTTGAATGCAAATTATCTAAATGTTTCTTCAATTGACTTTTTTGAAAGATTCTGAAGTCAGTACCTTCATACATACAGCACACTGTGGTTTCATTGTACCATTGTCTTCTATTTGTGTAAAACCGTAACTAAGGAATTCTTCTTGGTATGTTCTTTTTCTATTTGCTGCCATCTGAAGGGAGACAGAAAATAATATTTGTAAAATATTTAAATTAAATTTCTAAATTGCGGCTTACCTTTATCGATATATCGATGATTAAAGATAAAATCAGCAATTAACTAATGAAAACTCGCTCTCTGACTTGTCACTTTATTTGTACCGAATTTAAAGTAAAATAAAATGTGCTTTATTGCGCAAAGAGAACACTTTAGTGGTGGGTAGTGAGATGGCGAGAACACTTTAGTGGTGGGTAGTGAGATGGCGAGAACACTTTAGTGTGGTGGGTAGTGAGATGTCGCTAAATTGTTTAAGTTGAAAAAAATACTAACAAGTTTATAAAATAGCAAATTAAAAATATATACTTTTTACTCAAAAAAGTTTCATTTTTACCCCATTTGTGGTAATTTACCCCGGTTCCCCGACCGCTGTATTAGGCCTATAAATTGTTCCAGAATCGTATTTCGAGGTGAAGCCATTGATAGGGAAAATTTGAATCAAATTGTCGGGCTGTTCAGTTTTCTTTTGATTTAAATTGGGCGACACTATTACGAGTTTTCCAAGAATACTCCGCTTCGTTGCAGCAAAAAATCTCAGTTTTTCACGATTCGAGTGACTGTGTTTACAATGGTGCAAACCTATCCACCTTTGCTAACAGTTTATTGCCATTTTCATCCGCTCTGTCCTTCGTAAAAGTAAAATTAAGGACAAAGTTGGGTCAAACATGTGAAGCGTATTTCAGTGGTCTGGAAATAAATTTCTTTTGGATTTCCAGGAAATCGATTAGTTCTATTTAACTTCCAAAAAGAGATAAGCATCGAAATGAGATAAAGGTTTGCTTAAACTTTTAACGAGTTTATGGATTCCTAAAGAGTTTATTTTCTAAAGAGTTTATGAATTCCTTTAATTCAAATTAGGAGTAATCCCAAAATGTTCAAGGTCACGTGTCAAGAATTTCATTGATTGACTTTTCAATGATTAATTTTTTTCGTCTTTAATATCAAAATCATTAATTGAGTGTTCAAGCTCTTCAACAGGTTTAAGCCGTTTGACATTTTTGTGTAGTTTCAAGAAATGACTGTATTTTACCCCATTAATTATTTTGTGAAGGTAATTGAGTTTTAAGGAGTGCCTAACAAAGTGGAAAGTCTTCACTTTAACCTCCGAACGAAAAAGATCAAAACATAATTTAGAGCAACAGTAACCAAACATAAAAATTGAGTACACTCCCAGTGACTTCAAATGAGGTCAATTCATTCTCATAAAAAGTTATGCGTAACCAACGTGGTGTCTAATTAAAAAAGTTAATTAGACTAGACAATTAATCATTTACTATTATTTCGAAGCCACACATTTTGTTATCTGTGTTAGAAGAAATGTAATTGTATATATATATATATATATATATATATATATATATATATATATATATATATATATATATATATATCACAAAACACAGTTAGTTTTTAAATAATTATTTAATCAATTATCAGGATTATAAATGTTATTTTGCTGCACCGTAAAAATACAAATGCAAATCAAGTTAATAAAGATTTACACGAGGGGAGTTCAGAGAAATATAAATATATGTGTGTATATATCCGTGTATTTAATACTGAAAAGGAATTTATAAAATCCAAATCTTTTGTTTTCCGAGGGGGGGAATTAAACTTATTCGGGATGGAAAGAAGGATGCACTGCTTTGGTATATTTGTGAATTCATTAGAATCACTTAAGCGACACCAACAAATATATATATAAACTCTCATTTTAAAAGTAAAATAAACTTTAAAAGCAAAAATACATGTATTTTTATTCAAACACCCAATGTTCCCAAACGGGAACATATAAAATTTTCCTTTGCGGGCATTTTCTTTATTATAGCCTTTATAATTGCATCTACAACAAAATTCAATGAATAAATATTAATTTTTAAACTTCGAAGGTATTTAAAAATGTTCGTGCTTGGTATGTAAATTAAAAAAAAAAGCGTTCGTATTTGTACTGATGTATTTTTCCACGATGGACATCACGTGCACACACAGCTGTGGACTAGGTTTCTAATAGGAGTATAGACACAGCTATGGACTTCAAGTTCTAACAGGTAATATATATATATATATATATATATATATATATATATATATATATATATATATATATATATATATATATATATGTATGTATGTATGTATATATATATATATATATATACATATATATACACACGTTAAAAGAAGAGAAAATATTCATTTTTAAAAATCTTTAGTAAGATTTCTGCTCTTCCAAGTGGCATTTAAAATGTTCTTTTTCAATGACATTTAAAAGGAAAATGTTCTGTTTTATTTTATCGTCTTTATTTCCAATGTATTTCATTTAATGTGTGACGAAGGGGAATAGTTAGAGTAAGTCTCTTATATCCTATTGTCAATTTGCTTTTTCTCCTACGTAACAGAAAAGATTTCCCGTAACACTAGTACGTCCGGAATTTCGATTTCCCTTCAACGTCCGCGTTAGGAAATACACAAAATAACTAAATAATTGTAGAACTACTCTTCAGTGGGGTTTAGATTCAAGACTTTTTAATATTTTACTTCATTCTTATACATCATGCCCCTTTATATCGTAAAAAAGATGTAACAAAACAAACTACTAATCTGAAATAAAACAATAATATTCATACATATCAATATAATGATCAAAATCGTCATTCTTGTGAGAATGCCAGGTTTTGAATCAGTATGGATCGTTTTTATGAGTCATGTTTTGTACGTGCGATGGATACAGAGATATTCTTTCTTTCCCGTAAATTATCTGAATTCCAACAAGATCCATACCACCATCCACACTATGGTGCACTGCAAGCCATCGCCACCGTCTGGAGGGGCTTTGGCTTATCACGGCAGACGATGACTTTGGAGGCGGTTTTTCTCCAAAGATCAAAGGCAGCCAGACGCGCAACTAAAGTGCGCAGTAGACCCTATGGACGAATCCACGAGTTCGGCTCAATTAGTGGCCCAGCGTGTGGATGCGACCCATGAACCATCGTTCGAGATCACCATCAGGAAGTGGTGAACAACTGGCCATAGTGTGGAGGCTACATAACAAAGAAGCTACATTTGGCAGAGGTTCGCACGGCAAAGCTTTTTGCAGACGATCTGATTTAATTCGGATGAGTCAAGCGATTTTATATGGAGTTATGAGTGATTCATGCGGCTGGATTAAAGAGTCCCCTGCGTTTTCTGCCTTTAAACCCCTAAATTATTAATTTTATGTTTTCAAACCTGACATATATGTATATGTACAGAGAAGGAGACAGCAATTATATATCTATAACTAACTGCTTCGCTCTGTGTATTAAAATGTTTTGATTAAAGGTTTAGATCCATGTTTATAAATAACCAAATTAATAAAAATATTAAATAAAATAATATGTTTGCAGGTTGTTGACGAATGGGATAGTTTACTATTATGAAAACAATCCCAGTTATAAATATGGAAGTGTATGGACAGTATTGCCCTGGAACAACATCCTAATCATTCTAAATTCCACGACGTTCTGTACCACATTTTCAACATGTTATGCATATGCATGCATGTAATGTTTTTACTGGGAACAAATAGATTCTTATTCCTTAAATTGAGTTATGAATATTTCCATCACGTGCTTAAGGTGCAAAGAAATCTTTTTATTACATACCCGATTTTATGCTTTCTTTCTTTGGTCTAGAATTGAAGTGCCTCTTCAGATGTGATATATGCTTAAACTACATAAGACATAAAACTTTATGTTATAGAACCTTTCAATTACCTAAAGAAATTGTGACGTTATTAAAGGTTTAAGTGAAGTTTTGATTATTTTTTTTTTAAATCGTCAAATAATATGTTGTTACATTCGAATTCTACTTGTACAAATTGTCATTCCACAGGATAGAGTGGGAGGAAGTAGTTTTAATCTCGGCAGTCAATATTTGATAACATCAAAGAGTTTGGAAATGACGACAAACCGTTTGCATTTATACGAACAAAACGCACACAGACACTGTTTTATGTATAGAGTAGTTTATAAATCTAAGGTGCACATGCAGTTGACGGGTTTTGCAATTTTGATTCTTTTCTTATTTTGCAGAAATATATTTCAGATTTAAGACTCGTTATAAATTTGTTTTCGTTCTTCAAGTTTCTTCTAAATTTAAAATATTTGAAAATTTTAAATTTTCGCCATTAATATCTTAAAGGGATGCTTTCTAATTTTTCGTACGACGATATGTAAAATTACGATACAACATTTCATCTCTAATCTTAATATCTGATGCAATGTAATTTTTGTCATATCTTTATTTATTTCATGATGTTTTATTGTATGTTCTTCTGCAATTTTTCTAGTTAGGTGCATTGATGGGCAATTTCATTTTCCTATATTTTTTGCATTGGAGAAACTTCTGGACTGTCTTCAAAAATTCCAAAAGGTTGTCCTACTCTCGGAGCCATGAAGGCTATTGGCTCCGCTGAAGCTCCTGTCTCTGCTGAGGTCGGGAATTGATGCGTTGTATTAGTCGAAAAGACAAATATATCACGTTACAATGGATCCCCAGCCATTGCGGCATTTATGGGAATGATCAGGCTGATCTTCTCGCACGTAAAGGTGCAACAAAGGCACAGCTAACAAATGCTTCTGGACTGTCTTTTCACTCAAAAAAGCTCTTTTGGAAACAAGCTTTGAATATGAAATGCAAGATCGTGTTAAACTGAAGACCTCGCCAACATTCCCGATCGTCCTCGACGTGAGGCAGTGGCGTTGTTTCGACAGGACATGACTGCCTAAGTGAACATCTCCATAGAATTGACTCCCCTCTTTGTTCTCTATGTGACCTTGGAGAACCTTTAAATAGAGGTCATCTGCGTCGATGAGGGGCACTTAGAGGTTCTTCAGACTTCGAGACTACCCTGTATTGGAGAGCCAGAGAAAACCCTGAGGCAATGACTTCGGTCAATGTTACTTGTACAGTTGCTCCACAATTGTTATTTTTATAATTGTAACCTGCCTTGCCATTAGAAATAAAAAAAAATCCTATATTTGGTAATGTTGAGTCTTAAGGCAAACATTCAATATGCAAGAGGAAAACCTGTAACAGCATACGGTAAATTATTATACTCGTTTGTTACATATTCTACTAATTTTGTCCAAGGTATAACTTTACATCTTAATTTCGGCTTTTCAAGTAATTTGAATGATAAGAGGCGGATATCCAGTCCCCAACTGAGTTCTATCGAGAGTGATAAATTTAAATAGTGTACCATGGTAACTGCAACCTTTGTACTAATGACATCTTTTCCGTAAAAAATTGGGCTAAATCGTCTTTTTCACTAAATACCAGCGCATGAAATTTTTTGAATACTTCCTCCTCGGTAT
Source organism: Pardosa pseudoannulata (assembly GCA_032207245.1). NCBI lineage: Eukaryota > Metazoa > Arthropoda > Arachnida > Araneae > Lycosidae > Pardosa > Pardosa pseudoannulata. The sequence continues at coordinate 136,185 of CM063509.1, forward strand.
TATCATAAATTGATATTAGATATTTTTTAGCTTCTTCATAAGGTTCTGATCCTAGTAAGACATTTCCCGTTAAGAAGCAAGACAAATCTGTTTTCCTTCATTCCGCGTCTTGACTGCATTTTTCTATTATACTAAAAAAAAATGTGACAGGCTGCTAAAAATCGTATATGGGAAAATTATTGAGCTTGGACATTTCTGGAGCCGAATACTTAAACTGTCGTCTTTATTCATGACGTACTTTATGTTGTTGAAAAGAGAAAAATTGAAAAAATGTTCGATGAAAGGGGAAAGGAAATTTTGTCACTCACAATTCCTAAACAGGTTTCTTTATAATACCTTTATTCATGTATTAAGCACAGTTTAATAGCCAACCATCAAATATGGCGGTGTGTGCACACTCTAACACAGGAGCTCCACTCAGCCAGGGTTCATGCAGCAACCCTTTCTCAAGACACTCTCTGTCAATCGTTAAGCATCAAGTGCTTTTATGATGAGTTATTGGAGATTCATGGGCCTACATTTGAAGAATGCGCTGCATTTTTTGCTCTCAAACCCATAATTACAAATTTTACGTTTTCAAACCTGACATATATACATATGTACCTTTATATATAAAATTCTTCTGTCCTTGTGTATGTAATAGAACTCCTCCTAACCAAGGCTGGACTCATTTTGATGACATTTTGTGTATGTAATTAAGATTCGAGAATGGTTTAGATTCACAATTTGATTCGATAGAATTTTTTTCTTTTAATAAAAATCCAGATTGCGCGTTTAATGAGATTATTATAATACCGCTTGAAACCCTTCACTATCTAAAGGCTTCCAGACGAGAAGTTCCTAAATATCTGTAACGAGAGTTATTACTTTCTTATTTTGTTTATGTATATCTTATTATGTTTATATATATGTGTGTGCGTGTGTGTGTGTGTATGTATGTATGTATCAATTGTTTTTAGGAATGAAGCACTGCCGTCGAAGGTAAAGCGAGTGATAAACATGCGGACATTGGTCCTTTCTACATTCGTGAATGCGTGCGGTGCAGTAGATACCGTCTTGCGATACCAAGGGCACCGGTAATAGAGTGGGATATCCTCCTGTAAAGGGAGATCCACGTGATAAATTGTCTTCCATAGACGGAAATCGAAATAAAAACCCAGAAAGAAGGAGAAAAAGAACGTCGGTGCAGCAGCGCCGCCGGACGCTACTGCGCAAATGCCGGGGCCATCGATCGGGGCGGCCCAAAAGAGACGCAGAGCCCGAGTCGACTTCTGCTGCTGCTCACCGAACCACCAACCGAGAACAAACTGCGAAGAAAGTGCCAGAAAAGGGAACAGAAACCACCAACAACCCCCCAAGATTCTCGATAAGGGCTGCATCCCGGAAAACTCCGTCCAAGGGCATCGTCAACCCCCCCACCCTTCTGCACTACCCCTCTCCCTCCGCCATTACGAGCGATCGTGGGGCCCCGTTCTCTGTTTATGCGGGTCTATTTATAGCAACATGAGATGTATTGCGGTGGTGCTCGGGGGTCGACGCGAGGCCGAAAGTCGACGATGACCCTCCTCGCTCCCTTTTGACGAAATCTGTTTGCTCAAATACTGCCCTCGACTTTTTTGCTCTCACGGTTCAACGATGAGTTGGATCTCAAGACTTCAAGTGTTCTTCTTTATTAGCTGCCTCTTCAAAGGTAAGGTGCCAAACCTTTTGCAATAACGGGAGATTCGAAATGATAAGAAGATTTCCTTTTGGCCCATTCCGAAAATCTTTGCTTATTTCTTAGTCTTTCTATACAAACCCCGATGAAATATTGGATTTACAACTTGGGAAAATATAACAATCAATATCAGAGCTTTTATGGAAACTATAAAAACTACTCATCCCCTCTGAACCTTTGAAAATTTTATTTTTTAATTTTTACATTTTAAGGATCTCCGATTCTTTTAAAACAAACCCCACAAAAATATTTGATTTCGAACTTCGAAACTGTAACGATCTTTGCATCACATCTTTTAAGGTAACTCTAAAAACTTTAAATGCATTTTACAGAAAATTATATTTTTCAACTCTCAGTGCAAAACTGTTGCAGAGAACCATTTCAAACTTTCACAGCAAAGAAATTCTTCTCGTTGTTGTTTAAATTGAAAAGGAATTTTTAAGCATCATTTTAGCTTTTTTGAAAATTCAATCTTTCGGTGTTCTATTTTTTAGGCTTTTTAAACATTTAAATAGATGGATAATGATACCTAGATTAACAAAAAAAGCAAAAATGTTGAATGAAACCCACTTTGTGTTGAAACAATCTCTCCCTTTTCGCTTCATATAAAAAAATCTTAATTTTTAGAAGCAAAATAAATTTATGAAAGCTAATTAAATAAAATAGAGAACAAATGCTGAAACGGTCAGCTGTGATAATAATTAAAAAAAGATATGATAAGGCAAAAAACAAAATCTTCCATTCCAATCGATGTTTTGAGACGTCTACATGAATAGCATGTTAAAGAAATGAAATCAAAAATTGGCAGATTAAAAGAAGAATTTTTAGTTTAAAATAAATTGTATAAAATTTGCACCTATGAAAAGTAATAAATGAAAGATTATTTATAATAAGATAGTTTTTGAACGCGATAAGTCGTGAAAATATTTCAACTAAGTACTAGGGGTTTGGGAGTAAAAAGAATTTGAAATTACAAGCAATATGAAACATAGGGAATATTTTCTTTTGAAATTTATTTTAAATACGATAGGTTTCATGAAAAAAAAAAACTACAAATACCACAGTGCCAATATATATATATATATATATATATATATATATATATATATATATATATATATATATATATAGTAAATATATATATATATATATATATATATATATAAAAAATATATATATATTTTCTAAGTGTAATTAATATTAATCTCTAACATAATATGAAAGTATAATATTATTATAGTAACGGACCTGTCTAAATATTTTACCTAAAAATATCGAACATAAACCATTCGAACGTCGATAATGCGTTGAATGATAAAGCACGTAGTTATTAATGAATCGGAAAACGTCGCAGAACTTTGTCATGTGACCCGAATTCCATCTCTAGAAACGAACGTTAAATATCTTCTCCATTGCAACCGCGGAGGTTGTTAAACGTTCCATTTCTTCTGCAACACCGAATAAATTGTTCAGCTTTTAACACGAAACACATGTTAGCAATATCTACCGTCTTAAGCTAAAAATAGACTTGAAAATAAATAATCCGCAAACTCATTTCATCAAAATTGTTTTAAAGTGGTGTAACTATTATATACATCATATATCGTAATTTTTTAGTAAAATAAATTTGATAAAATTATTAAATGTGAGGAAATAATTTGTAACCTAAAGATCGGGAAATTTTCAATTTGGAGTTTCTTTGGCCTCAAAAGAGACTTTCAAAACGACAGTGTTAGAGATTTTCTTTCGTCTGGATAAAACCCAACTAGGTTCTCCATTTTATTTCATTAAAAGTTGATTTTTGTTCTGTTTTTAAGCTTAAAAATGATATTTTTCTAGATTTTGAAATGTCCCGCATGCATCTAAAATTTGTGCAAATTTTCTATTAAACTGCATAAGGTTTTTTTAAATCGTAAAATTCTCATAAAAATTACAGCCCCTTGATACCTGGATGAATGGAGTCATTCCAGCTCCAGTTTTGTTCCTAAATTGGAATTAGTTTCTTTATGATTCATTTTTTAAGGAAAGATTTTGTCACTTTGTAAGTCATTATTACTATTGCTATAACGAATATTATCTAAGTTTAAGTTGAAGTTTATTATGTTAATGTTATTCCTGTTAGACTATTTTAGGTTTTTGAATCCAATTATGTTTTCATAAAATCCTACTTTGATTTGCTAGGATTTCACGGTACAATTTTAAGAATAATGCTTAAAGTCCCACTTAAAGAATGAAAAATAGTATTTAGTATAAATTAATGTTATATAGAGATTGATAAATTCCTATCTGACTTTCAATAACAAGGTGCAAAAATGTTAATTTTTCACAGTTATTAATAAATGCTCATTTACCTCACACACTAATTGAAATATATAAAAACAATCCAATCAGCTTCGTTTTTAACTAATTCTGGAAATCAGCCCCCTACGATCATGAATTTACAAAAAGGAAAGAGTTAAAATTAAATTAAATTGAAGCTGTGAATTCAAAGGGAAGAGCCATGACCTATTTTTTCATTCTAAAAGCATTTTCTATTAAAAAGTAATTGACAATTATTAAAAAAAGGAACTCGATTTAAATTTATATACTGTTTCACAAATCATTCAATTACTAATGTTAAAGAATAGAGTAATGCACGCTTGTAACGGACGTAAAAATAGGTGAGTTGCTGATATGACAATCAATGAATGCAGTAGTATATTATTGTTTAATGATAGTAAGTATCATTGTATAGTAACAATAGTATAATAACAATAAATGAGTACAATATACAAAATGCCGGCAAGTTTTTGAAAAAGTACGCATTATAAGAATAAGCTTTATACTTATACAGTTAAAAGTACTTTTCAGTGTAATTCGAGTTATGAGAATTTTTTTCCTCCAAATTGGCAAACTTCCTTCCCAAGTGTACAGCACGCAAAATAAATGTAAGCGTTGAGCAGCGATTAAGGTCACGTGATGTTGCCATATGCGGACAACCGCTGCACCTCCTAAGCAACTCCCTCCTGAAAACAAATACTCCTTACCATGCCTAACGGATTGATAAGGCATCTCAGTACCCTGACACCTTCAAAATTTTCGATTAAAAAAATGTAAGCATTTTAAAAGTCGTAAAAAAAGTTCTGCTTCGTTGAAAAGCCCCGATTTAAAAATATAAAAGACCCTCTAGTGATTTCTGTACTCGGCAGTTGTTGAATCGGAAGAATACACATTTTTAATGCGGCTCAGAATATTTCTCAAAACCTATTTCTTGCTTTGTAATAAAGTTTCAGCATTTTCATATAACGTTTTCTTGTAATGGAATTCAAATTATTGCTGCAATTATAAGTCTTTATTTTATGTTTTAGAGAGGTAAGTTCGCGTCAAAATGACCTTTCAAGAGAGGGTAAAAATATAAAACGCGTTTTAAAAACATAAAATACGTTTATTAGTTAGATTGCATTTTAGACGTATGTTCTTCATTTAAAAGCTTAAAATTTACCATTTGTGTGCGAAATATTTCTCTTAAACGCTACAGTTCTAACGAACAACAAAATCAAGTTCTAAATACATATTTAAAATAAATATTCTTTTTATGAGTATTCACTGTTAGTTTATTAAAAGAGACATAGAACACATTTCTGCAAAAAAAATTTTCGACACCTTAGTACGAAAAAAAAAAAAAAGTAGTAAGAAAAGCCTGGCATCCTTCTGTTTGACAGATCGTTAAGATCCAATGAGAGTAGAAATAAATGCTATGCATTTTACAAAAATTAATACTTGGAGTGAAACTGTTTTAAAAATTCCTTCTGGTGTCGCTAAGAAATGTAAACAAAAAAGGGGTTCTTTATTTAATGCACAAAATTTAGAAAATGTATTTTTGGGATAACTTATTTTATAAAGAATAATTCTAAGATTCTTGTTCATAATTTTAAAAAAAATCAAAATATTATTATATGAAATACATATAGAATTATATAAGGAAAACCCTCCCTTACAAAATATTTTACTCTTTATTTTGAATCTCTTGCAGTCTGCCGCTAATTATGTTTCCCATTTATTTTACCGCTTTCGCCCCCTGACCCACTGATGGCAAGCGCTTTGAACCTAACCGTAGGCAGAATGAATGCATTGATGAAAAAGCAAGAAATACGCAAATCCACTGTCATTCCGCACATTTTCACATGTTATTCATAAAATAAGCAGTTTCAAATATTGTGAAATAAAAAATTAATTTCTTACTTTTTGAAAAATTGAAAATACTGTTTCTTATCGGATGATAAAAGATCCCCAAATCTATTAAATAATTTTTAAAAAAAGAATAAATTCTTATATTCTCCACAATATTATTATTATCAATATTCTTATTCCAATCTCCTTATTCCTCACGATTCTTATTCCAATATTAATTTTTTTCTAATATTATCACTCTTTACAATTCTTATTATTCTTATTCTTATTACAATCTGATTATTCATCATAATTTTTATTAGTCCTAATATTCTTCTTCCTATTCTAATCTGAATATTTTTCAGAATTCTTGTTTTCTCGATATTTTTATGCTTATTCTAATCTGATTATTATTCGAAATTTCTACTTTCAGTATTATTATTTTCATTC
>CM063509.1:147500-282590 GCA_032207245.1 Pardosa pseudoannulata
ATTTATTACAGCTCTACACTCATATCACAACTGAGCTTCTTAAGAATACATTTTTCTTTTCCCTTTACTTCTATAATTTTGAATAATTATTCCAAACCAAGTAAAAATACCGTTAATCATAAAATCACTAAATCAAGAAACTTTACACGGATTACATCAGACTTTAAGAATATAAACAAGCCCGGATAAGCCATAGATCTAAACACTGGTTTGTCTATAATTCGCAATTGACTGTAATTTTTTAAAAGCTGTTTTTCTTAATGCATTCAGAAACAAATGAAAACATATAATCGATTATAAAAAAGTTTCGATTTTTGAAACTTTAAAACTCGCGATACCCCCTTAAGAAACTGAATTATTCACTATGTTGCTATAAAATCAAATAAGTAATATAATTGAGTTTTGAGAAACGATAAAGATAAAAAATGTTGTTTTTCGTCTTAGTAGTTTTTTATTTGATATGTTTTTTAAAATGTCCAATAACAAAATTTTAGACGAATGGTGTGTATTCGGTCTTGAGTTCCGTAATTAGCCGGCCACTAGATGGCGCCCTGTATGCTATGTTTGTATTTTTCAAATTCTGAGATGTGGTTGTGTGTGCTCGTGGAATAAATTCTGTGCTGCTATAGAAATCTTTAAAGTCATTTGTTCATCGGATTTTACTTCTTTTAATTCTAAAATTTAGTGCAAAATCATCTCAATGTTTACTTCAAACCAGGACAAAACAGTAAGTCGTTATTTTTTATTTTATTTCCCGTGGTTGATCTATACTTTCGTTTTTGGTTGTAATGTAACCAGTACTTGCTAGCTTAGTTTGGTTTTTAAAACTAAGATAGGCTCATATAGTGTGCACTGGCATTGAAAATGTGATTTTTGAAAATTGTTTTCTCAACTGTCTAAAAAAAAAGAGTAAAAATATCTTTTTTCAACTTCCATATAACATCAACACTAATTATGAAAACGAGATTATATTCATCGTATTCCTCTCAATTTTTATTCTTACTTTGCTCTATCACATTCGGCTGAAATAAAACGGAATGAAAAGTATAAAGAATTCGATGCAACATTCTCGTAGTTGGTACAAACACCACTTCCAGAAGAAAGTAATATTTGCTGTTAGAAATATTATTCGCTTTTATTTTTTTTTAATTTCTTTATGTCATTTCAATGTTTTGGGAAGATCTCCTCTTTATTTCTGGAGCTCCATATGAAACTGCGCATTAGTCAAATTTGATTTTAAAATTTATACACAGTGTTAATTCATAATTATATTTTTCATCAGTTTTAATTTAGGTTTATAAGTTTCAAACTTAAATTTTAACTGGTGTCCCATCGTAACGTTTCAATTAATAATCCGGAATGTTATAAAATTGCATTAAAATCCTTGAAATTCAAGGAAGAATTTTTCTTATGCCTTCAACCTGGAACTTTGACACTATTTGCTTAACACTCGAAAGTTCATCGTTGTCGATTTAACACCGGAGCCTTTTTAATTTGCTCTCCTTTTCGCATTTTTGCAGGGAAATCGAACATTTTTTCGTGGCTTTTAATCCTTTTCCATGTTGAGGACACACAAAAAGTTTTGTGCTTCTAGCTTCATTAGGAGAGATTTTACAACTCAATATACCTGGAACGTCCGCTCGGCAATTTATCATCATAAATCACCAAAGGATAGTTCACAAAGTAAAACAAACATTCCAAAGTACTATCCACACCTTTGTTTGTCCTTGATATGATAGAAAGGCTCATAATAAATGAGAATTACATGAAATAATTAAAAAATGTGTTAACCATGTTAAACAGTAATCCTGCAATTATTTCGTTTAATTTATATATGGCGGACAACTGTCGGACGTTTAAGGATCATCTAAAACCCCAAGGTTCTAGCGTTAAGCGACAAAATTTTTCAACTTTTCAAATCAGGTTACGAAGGTGTTCGACTCCAGATGCTCTACGTTACGCAGCTGACGTCGATAGCAAAGAATTCCCTCCTACTATCAAATAAAGTGGAAAAAAATAGGGTTTAGGGAAGAGGTAGGTTTATGGGAAGGGGTGTTTATGAGAGGGTTTGGAGGTAGATGGGGAGGACGGACAGAAAGGGTTAGGTTGGGAGGGAAAGAGGGAGATTTAGGGGCTTAGGGTTTAGGACTTGTGCCCCTACTTCGAAATATAGTGGAAAAAATAGGGCGGACAGAAAGAGGTATGATTGGGGGTAGGGCTAGGTATAGTGGAGGTTTCGGGTAAAGGGGTAAGGATGGAGGAAAGTTTAGGAGAAGGGTTAGGGTAAAGGATAGGACAGTCGGAAAGGGTAGAATTGAAGGGGGGTAGGATTGAAGGAAAGTGTAGGGGGAGGTTCGAAAAATCGAAGTCAGAATAAAATGTAATGGCTTTTGTTTTCTGTTCTACTCTCATAATTGAATAAGACAGTTATAGCAAGGCAGTTTGAAGTTGCAATGTGGTAAATAGTTTTAAAATCTGACGTTTTTAAAAATTCCAAGTCAATAAGAAATAACACAAATGTAGATTCCAACACTCTAGAATTTCAATTGTCCTCCGGTTCCCAGCCCAAAGATCATCTCCCCCCCTCCCCCAGTTTAAACAAGTTCTAAATCGAATAGAATACCAATGAAATGTTTGACATTATCCAGCAACCAGTAGTGTTTCTCAACGTGTTGTGAAAACCATCGGATGTTTACAACGAGTCCTCTGTTCAATTCTATCAGCCTTTAGGGGGGGAGGAAATATTGTGGGACCCACAAGTTTTTGCTATCGATGGGTATTGTGGTTAATCAATATGGAGATCAATGAAGTTTAATAAATAATTACAGTTATAACGTATAGTGGACCTTGAACCGTTAAGCAAAAAAGGAGTTTCCAAGTGAATTTATGAAACACCTGTAACATTAGAACTGCGGGAGTTTCAGTCTACCTGTAAGCGCGGTCAAACTGACCCCGATTAATACGAATCCACGTTGGGATTCAAAAAGCGCCCTACACAGTGACATTCAGTTATTATTATAATTGATAAAGAATTAAACGATATTACAATATCGAAAAGTTAGAAAAATTTAGAAACAACTTTAATGGAATTGTTTTGTTTCTACACTTGGAAGCTTAGTCATGAACTATTTTTTTTGAATAGGCATACATTCTTCGATATTCTGTTTTCATAGATTTTTATGGGTATAAAATTAGGAAAAGTCAAGAAATTGATTTGTTTCGTTAGTAGCTCTTTGAAGAAATTGAATACGAAATAGTTTTTGAGTCCAAATGACAGATCCCGCTGTTCTAGTGTTAAAAGCAGGAGATCTAGAATTTTCGTTCCTTTTAAGTGAATTGGCAACGTACAAAGGACAACTAGTGTGTACGTACGGAGGAAGTTCTTATTTTGGTCTGGCTTTATTCCGAATTTTTTTTTAAATGCTTTTTGTCAAGAGTTCCTATTACAGTTTGGTTCAAGTGCTGTGATAGGAGCTCTTCGGTGTGGCCCATATGTTCTTAGTCATATTTCAATTCCTTTCAGCTGGCCACAACAGTTGTGGTAAGTTCAGTGTCATTCGATGTTGTACTTTTAGATGTCAAAAGCATGCATTTGCACTCTTTTCAGCACAGCCAACTTTATGCACGGCACCTCTCATTCAGTAGTAGTAGTAGATTCTTCACATGCCTTCTCATAAATGTTCACACTCAAATCTTTATACCATTTAACTCAAATGCAGTGTTACAATGGGTAGAAGGTTATTCATACATTACTTTATGCAAGTGTAGAATATGAAATTAAGGACTGTTAAACATAAGGATTCCATGGGTTTTTTTATTACTTGGCAGAACTGTTTTTATTCCACACTAACATTTGTCAAGTCTGACGTAGATCTTTTAAATAAACTAACCTTAAATAGTATAAAAATAATAAAAATATTTCTTATAAATAAATATTTATAACTTGATATTTTTGTTCGTAAAAACTGTTTTCCCCTGCCCACAGGTTTACGAGAAATATTTCACACACCTATGTTAAATTAAAAATTTTTAATAAAGAACACATTTCTAAAATAGAACAAAAACACATAAGTTTAAGCCTATTTTTATTTTTAAAACATGTTTATAATACAGCATATATATAACATGGTTCTAATACTTTTTTTTTTGCGGAAGGAAATTTTGACGTCTACTTGCCAGTCTAAAACAATGCAAAACAACAAAAAAACTCTCATAAGAATAATTTTAGTTCTATTACAAGAAACCCCCATTGAAATGCTGAAAATGTGCCAAAATATGAAAACCGTTTTGAGAAATCTTGCAGGCCACATTAATAATTTCCATTTTGAGAAAAATCCACTTAAAGTACTAACTTAACAACGGCCAAGCACTCGAGTCTCTCTTATATTTTTAATCGTAACTTTTATTAAACGAAGAGGAGTATTCTATGCCTTTTATTAAGCCGCAGAACATCTCATCTATTACATTTCTTTTTGAAAATTTAGAAGGTTCAAAGGTCTTGAAAACCTTTAAATCATTTAAGTATAAATTAAAATTACGTATCTCAAAATGTTTAATACATATTTACTAACATTACTAAATTAAAATAATTAGAACTATAAGTTAATTAAAATAATAACTTACAAATCTTAATTTTACATTAAATGGATTAGACATACATGTTCTATACTATGAATTAATTACATTATACTTAATATCATACCTATTTTAAAAAATAATTCAAAATTTAAAATATTAAATATTTTAAAACTTTAATTTTAATATTTTAATTTTAATAATATAATATAATTTATATAATTTTTATTATATAAATATATAATAAATATATAATATATAATATTTATAATATAAATATATAATAAGTATATAATATATAATATTTATAATATATAATATTTATAATATATATATAATTTATAATATATTATTTATAATTTATAATATTTATAATATATAATATGTAATAAATATATAATTTATATTATTTTTATTTTTAATTTTAATTTTAATTTTCTAAATTTTTAATTTTTAATTTTATTTTAATAGAAAAATTCAATTTTAAAATTTTCACAAATTATTAATTTATTGTAAAGATCGTAAACATCTATTCAAACATGGGAAAATTGAAGCTGATAGATTTTTTTTTAAAGTTACGGAGAGTGGTGAAAATGATACTTTTGAGAAAAAAAAAAAAGCCTCTAAGGATTAGAAATCAGTTGACAGAATTTGAACAAGCCCAGGATGTGCCATAGATCGAATCATTGTTTTGTCTATAACTTGCGATCGACTGCAAATTTTTAAAATCTTTTTTTTTTATGTTCAGAAAAAAATTAAGATATACAATCATTTATAAAAATATCTCGATTTTTTGAACACTGGAGATATCCTGGAGAATCCTCAAAAATATGTGGATAATTCTGAAACCACAATGAAAAAAAGTTAATTCTGGAAGCGACAGTTTCCAAATCTATTGTATTTTGAAATGCATAAATTGCGAAAATTTTCATAGACAAAAGGGAAAAAATATTTCTTACTTTGTTCGAAAAACCAATGCGACATATTTTTAACTAAAACATTGTATACAATCAGAAATCAAACTAAATTTTATAAATAAAATTTGAAGAATACGAATTTCTCAAAAGAAGTCCTATTTTTGCCTACAAAGGGATTTATCAGTACTAAAATACAAAATAACCACACTGAGAATTTTAAAATACCTTCAGTGATAGAGTTTATGAGCTGGCAATTTGAGAAAAACTGCCCTTAGGGAATCTCTTGGATTTAAAATTTTCTGATTATATCTGCGGATTAGTGTACAAAAATTATCAGTATAACAATATCGAACATTTTCGAATTAGACAAAAGGGACGATTAAATAATGAAACACCAAATTCTCTGCCAATTTTCAAGGGCACACGAGTAAAGTTTTTCCATCCCCTATAAATTTTCCCCCTAATATTTTTTTTTAAATGGTTCAAAGAGATATAGAATTCAAGAGAACACAAACAGAAAATTCCTAGTCTAAACCTGAACTACACATTTTCAAGCAGACCCTTTATAAAACGCTATCTTGGTTAGTTTATGCATATTCTGTTTATTTTGATAGGTATGTCATACTTTTCCACATTCTTTTCGAAATCTATTTTCTTTCTATATTAGAGCTTCTTTTCTGTCATAATGATTTCCAGTTGTTAGATATTTTTTCAATTTTAATATTTCTGTAGTGTCATTGAAAATAATATCTGTAGAAAACATTTGTAGTTTCTATTTCTTTTCTTTTTTCACTCTTTATTGTTCTATCATGCATTGTTTAGCTACGCAATAGTTTAGTGGAAGCAGTCAAATTCAAGATTGCATTTCATAGTAGATTCCGAGGTGTAAAGCTTGTAAAATTTTCTCTAGGGCATTGAATCCAAACTGAACTGAAAACCGGAAAAAAAAAAAAACGTTATTTTGGTTGGATCGAAATCCGGAGCTGAATCGAAAAATAATATACAGTGTTCCCTCGCCACTTCGCGCTTCATGCTTTGCGGTTTCCCAAAATATTCATGAAAAAATACAACCCTGTCGGCAGCCACATTGCGGAAAGGAGCATTGTCTCCTGCGGATGCGCGCGAGAGAAGGATTCCTGCATGTCAAACAAAGAGACGAGTTGACTCAGAGTACATACCACGGGCTCTTGAGACGACAAAGTCTGCAAGTGAGGAAGAAAATGAAGAAGACGAAGAACAAACTGAAAATCGCGGCCTTACCCTGGAGAATCTGCAACAAATGTGCAACATGGCAAGAATTTGCACAAGACGTTGACGACATGATGTTTCGAGCTGTCGAGTTCGTCAATCACGTTGACGGGCTTATGTCATTGTAGAGGGGAATTTTGAAGGAAAAGACAACCACTACCCATCACCTTGTTTCTCCCCAAGGTAAAGTCTCCGGGTCTAATGTCAGTGTCTCCAGGAGAAGACTCTCCGAGTGAGTCTAAAGCTTCTAAGAGTCGCTTCTCCGCCACAAACACAAGACTCTTAGCCTCTCTCAGAGAGCAGTGTTGATTAATGTTTATTACTCTATAAGGTTTTCTAATTAACCTTATTAATTAGTACTAACATGTTTTTAAGTATATAGTATACTGTTGTCATTTTTGTATTAAATGTGTAAAGTATATGTACTGTTTACATATTTAAAACATTCGTGTACCTGCACACATGAAAATTCCTAGGGGCAAATCTTATTTCGCGGTTTTTTAGCTTTCGCTGAAGGTTCTGGTTCCCATTAACCGCGGAAAACGAGGGATCACTGTACGTTTATTTCAATTCGGTGTATCTTCAGTCATTTTGTTTTTGTAAACAAGTTATCAATATTTACTAATTTACTTCTACTCTATCATTATCGTCCACACATATCCATTGTGCTGAACGGTGCTGAGTTCGTGCGCTCCGCCCCACTGTGCGGAATCGTCTTTAAGCAGTAGAGAGAAAGCCAGAGTGCTGCTCTCTGTGACGTCAGGTTCAAGGGGCGAGTTGATTGATACTCGAATACGTAGCTTTACTGCTCGTCTTTAATTGGCAAAGCTTTTTATTTAACACATTATCCCTTTATGGAAAGAATTTAAATTTTTGTCAATACATTACAGCCTATACAATTAATTCTTTAAGAGTGTTTATTACATTACTTTTTTAATCGCCAAAACAATTCACTATGTAATATTTGAATGTCCCAAATTACTTCGGTGTACAACGAGGGTTGATGATCAATCTGAAATAAGTATCTCTTTAATATATAAATATTTTACAAACTTATAATATATAAATATCTTATAAATGTGTTTAAAACATCTTTTTAAGTTTGATTAATCAAATTTAATTTAGTTTTGTTGTCAAATATGTAGCTCCTAGCACATTTCTTACGCATAAATTCTGAAATAATCCCAAAGTATGTAAAATAATAATAATAAAAAAAAACACGCGTCAGAATTAGAAAAAACTTTTTTCATTGATTTTAATCAAAATATTTAACAGATTTTGAAATGAATATATACTGGAATATATAAATGTTCCAGTATTTCAAAACCTCAAACTGATGTCTCTAAAGTTTTTTATTAAATAATTCGTGTCTTTGTGAAAAAATTAAAATTTTGTCAACAAATTATATTTTATATATTAATCTATTAAGAATGCTTATTACATTTTTAGCTAAGATTTTCTCTTTTTTTAATTACTTAAACAATTCAATACATAATTTTTGAATGCACCAAATTACTTCTGTGTACGAAAAGAGTCAGTGATCCCTCCGAAACAAGTGTTTCTTAAAATGTTTTATTGGCTGAATATGTTTAAAAACTCTTTTTCAATTTGATAATGGAATTTAAATTTAGTTTTGTTGTCAAATATGTATTTCATTCCCTTCACAAAGGGGGTCTATTCGCCCGCCGTCCTGAACGCTGCCTCCCGTTTGCAGTGGTGCAGAGATTACAAAAACTGAACAACTGGATCACTGGAGTCGTGTCCTAAGTCGGTTCAGTACCAGAAGCGATTCTCAACTCGTTTTGATTGGGAGAGAGCCCGGTTTTATCCTAGTAACATCAAGGAAAGAAAGACACCTTTACGGTGATCCTGGAGATCTAGTCAGAGGAGGCTGAACGGGCGAACTGAGTTGCACGTTTTCGACAGAAGTTCTGTAAGAGGGAATCGCCATTTTGAGGAGGTATTCCTTCCCCATGTGCCATTGGCCGAGACCTCATATTTATGGATGGCAGTGCATAAAAATGAGGCTGTTGAGGAGCTATTAAAAGTGGAGATATCACTCAAATGGATTACAGCTTTTCTATTTAAATCCATCGAACATTTGCTTTGGGAAAAATTTACTGCAGCACGCTTACATCCATTGCAGTTATGGCATATCCCATATAAAACATCTCTTGTTTTCTTCCTCTTGGATATTAAAATTTGTTTTTTGTTCGATTCAATATGTATTTCATTCCCTTTTTTCAGCGTCCTGAATGTTTTGCGTCATAATACACTGGTCAGAGATTTCATGAATTCATCAGGATTTCCTTATGTAGTTTGAAATGAATATATACTGGAATATATAAATGTTCCAGTATTTCAAAACCTCAAACTGATGTCTCTAAAGTTTTTTATTAAATAATTCGTGTCTTTGTGAAAAAATTAAAATTTTGTCAACAAATTATATTTTATATATTAATCTATTAAGAATGCTTATTACATTTTTAGCTAAGATTTTCTCTTTTTTTAATTACTTAAACAATTCAATACATAATTTTTGAATGCACCAAATTACTTCTGTGTACGAAAAGAGTCAGTGATCCCTCCGAAACAAGTGTTTCTTAAAATGTTTTATTGGCTGAATATGTTTAAAAACTCTTTTTCAATTTGATAATGGAATTTAAATTTAGTTTTGTTGTCAAATATGTATTTCATTCCCTTCACAATATTCGCCCGCCGTCCTGAACGCTGCCTCCCGTTTGCAGTGGTGCAGAGATTACAAAAACTGAACAACTGGATCACTGGAGTCGTGTCCTAAGTCGGTTCAGTACCAGAAGCGATTCTCAACTCGTTTTGATTGGGAGAGAGCCCGGTTTTATCCTAGTAACATCAAGGAAAGAAAGACACCTTTACGGTGATCCTGGAGATCTAGTCAGAGGAGGCTGAACGGGCGAACTGAGTTGCACGTTTTCGACAGAAGTTCTGTAAGAGGGAATCGCCATTTTGAGGAGGTATTCCTTCCCCATGTGCCATTGGCCGAGACCTCATATTTATGGATGGCAGTGCATAAAAATGAGGCTGTTGAGGAGCTATTGGAAAGTGGAGATATCACTCAAATGGATTGACAGCGTGCTTTCCTGATTTAAATCCCATCGAACATGCGTGGGCTGCTTTGGGAAAACTTACTGCAGCACGCTTACATCCATTGCAGTTATGGGAGGGCATATCCCATATGAAGGAACATCTACTTGTTGTTCTTCCTCTTGGATAGTCACGATACTATGCGTTCAATAAAGCTTGTTTTTGTTCGATTCCATACCGTATGCATTGTATTCCTTTTTCAGCGCCAATGTTTTCGTCATAATACACTCCCTCATTTCTGAATTTCAAGGATTTCTCGTGGAGTTATGGCGAAAAGCTCACCTGTTGCTTAAGTTTTGCCCACCAATGTAGTATAACGGATGGATTATACAACAAATTTATATTAATTTGTGTCTCGTTTTTTGCCCATTCCTTTTCCAGATCTTTCCTAGCAAAAGTTCTCAGAGCCACGGCAAAAGTAATAATTTAAGAAATGTTCGGTAGCTAGAGGGATTCATTAATGGGGATGTTACATAGATTTGTTTTTGCCAAGATCCCCTGGACGTGGGTTCGAAGTGACGGACACCCAATTGAAAGTTGTTGTTTCATCCTACCAGAGCTCATCTTAGAAGTTCAACTCTTAGCCTCCATTCGGCTAGTGTCTGGCTCATGCGCTTGGCAGCCGAATGATGTCCGAATGGTTCAGCGCTGCTCTTCCAGAGTTCAACCCCAGCAGTTGCCATGGATTTGACGGACACCCACTTGAGCAAAGTTGTTGTTTTATCCTAGCAATGCTCATCAACAGACGTTCATCCCTTCGCCTTCATTCGAGTAGCGTCTGGCTCATATACTTGGCAGCCGAATGGTAGAGCACTGTTCTTCCGGAGTTAGAACCCCACTGTTGCCATGGATTTTCGTAGTTGTTCCCGTGGTCATTAGCCCTTGTGTAGCAATAGTTGACCGTAGCGCTTTAAACCAAACCAAGCCAAAACATCAAGTGCTTGTCTCGGCATTAATAACATCAAAAGTTTTAGGATCATTTTACGGTCTTTCTGTGACCAAATGTGACTTCATGTCAGCTTAAATGTAATTATTAGTTAATAATTATGAGTTATAATTTTACGTGTTATTAATTCTTATGAATATTAACAAAGTTGTTCATATAAAAGCATCACTAACTTTTGGAGAAATATATTGTAATAGCTTTTGAGTTTGATATTTATAAAAAATTATAGAAAAAAGTCATAACAAGCAGCCGAAATAAAATATATCGAAAAGGTTCGGCCCCAAAATTTCTCCTTATTCATTTTCGGTTTTCTTAATTTTCCCAGTCAAGTATAAGTAGAGTTGAGTTTGGTATGTTTTCGACACTAAAGATGGAATTATTATATGCTACTTCCGACCCTTTCCCGACTGTCCATTCTGAAGATCTCTACATGTATTTGGTTATCCTGTTTTTGCTATGGATTCTTCAAGATTTGGACTGATCTAGTCAAACCTTTTAGATCTTATTTAGCCTTTTTAGCTTCCATTTCCTAAATATTATGTTTAGAATAACATGTTCTATTAATAAATAAAAGCATATAAGACTGGAACCGCCGGAAGACTCAAGAACCATTTTTTCAAATACTTACCAACGAAATTCAAATAAATTTCTTGACTTTTCCTGATTTTATACCCTAAATAACTCATCATCACCATATTTGGCCAGACAGCTGAGGGTGGGCCAGTGACTATCCTGGATAGTCTGTCTCCATCCATCCCACTCTGGGTCTACCCCTTTTCCTGCTGGTTAGGGGTTTATGTAAAAAAAAAAAATTAATATGGAATCATCATCCACTCTAAATAAATATATGAGCCGCCCAGTTTATCCGATTTATTTTCATGCACTTTATTTGCCTTCCTTTGTTGTATAGCTCAAAATTAGATCTTCTTCTGCCCACATTATTGATTTCTATGCCATTCCTCCAGTTTTGAACTGCGGAAATGTAATACTGAAGAATGTGTGGCTATGCGAAACCGTGGAAACAAAACTGTAGATATTTGTTCGAACTGTAAAATACTGATATGCAGAAAATGAGCAATATATATATATATATATATATATATATATATATATATATATATATATATATATATATATATATATATATATATATATATAAATGCCCGAATTGTGTTAGACACCTTGATTGGTCAGAAAATTAATAATTTCATTGCAGTTATTTAACTCTCGATATTGTAATATCTTATTATTTTCTTTTGTTAATTATAACAAGTGAATGTCTAAAAATGAATAATTGTCATTGCGTATATAAATCCAGGGTGAATTCCAACACAGTTTCATTTTAACCTGGGTCAGTTTGATGCGGTTTAGGTTCACCGCAGTTCGAGTGTTCAAACTATTCAAAACATTTTAAAGTAACATTTTTTTAATGTATGTTTAGATTATGGTATTTAAAATGTAGTTTTCGAATTTTAGACATTGGGAGCTCTTGTGTCCTTCGTTGTTTTTATTTTAATCTCTATAATGAAAATTTTAATATAACGTGTATTAACGTTGTTGAAAAAACCAATTAACCATAAAATGTGGCATTTAGCATTATTTTAAGTATTAGCTGCATTCTATACAAAGAAGATTTCGCTCAATCGATCTAGAATATATTCCTATGCATTTCTAACGAAGTTAGTTAATATCCAACTATCTTCTCATTGTGGAGAACAATTTGAACCCTTAAAATTCTAAAACGTGTAAAATCATCATTATTTTTGACATCTCATACCTAGAAATTTACCCGTTTTACAAGCTTAATTTTTTTAAACATAAACAAATTGTCTTTAAACACGTATCTAGTTCATTTTTGAAACATTAAAACATTTTTTGTCAGAAACTTTTAAAAGAGAAACACTTTGTTGTTAGCAAAACTGATATCGAGGACAAATTTATTGTTTTAAAACACACTACAATACTTCAAAATAACTTAGAATCTAAATTTGTATATATATATATATATATATATATATATATATATATATATATATATATATATATATATATATATATATATATATATATATATATATATATATATATATATGACACAAAAGCATTTTTGAAAATATTTTTAAAAACTGAATTTTTTATTAAAAGTTTATCATTAAAAAAACATATTTGGGGGAAATACACAAGAAAATTTAGGTTCGATCGTCTGAAAATTATATTGTATACAACTTGTAAAAATTCATGAAAAAATATCAAAAACTTTTTGAGATAACGTGAGTTACGTAAAAAAAATACAACTTGAGAAAAATCGAGTTAAAGTTCTGTAAATTTTAATTTGTTAACAGTAAATGGATGACACGTTTTTATTCATGACATTTATTCTTATTTTTGCGCAGATTATTTTAAAATGTTCGGAACCAACTTAATTTTCACATATATTTTTTCTGAAAAATTATTTTGTCTATTTAATAGTCGTACACCCCTTAAAGATTTTTTGTGAGGTGATTTAGATCCATATTAAAATATTTTAATTAAACTGTAACAACGGTTGTACTTGTAATAAAAGATTCGGAACTGAAGATAATGCCTCTACAGCACTGTAACGTATCCGGTCCCTGTTTTAGGTGACACAAGGAAAAATCAGGTGTATCTTGATTAATGAATTTATTTACACTTCTGCTATATACATCATTTCACAACTACACAAAAAAAAACAATTTCCGATCACAGGTAAGTGATTAGTACACGTAGGCCTGAGTAGAGACGGGTACTTAAACTAAATTACCGAAATATGGGTGATTCGACGGAAGAAACAATTCGGTAGCTCTCGCGAAAGTTCACTGAAGTACTGGTAGAATTTCAAAGCACAGTTAAATTCCGAAGGAAAAATGCAAACAATGTTCCTAATATAATCCTGAAGAGGATTATATTAAGAAAGGAAACCCAATGCACAGGATATCGTTTCAATCTCAGCAAGAGTTATATCCCAAGACGGGATTTCGCTAAATAAAACTCTCCGATGGAGAGACTGGTCGAGGCGACTTCAAAGTTAGCCGATGCGGGCTACTCCTTAAAGAAAAGATCCCAAGGTGGGATTATAGCAAAAAAAACTCTCCGGTAGAGAGACTGGTCAAGGCGACCTCTGAATTAGCTGGTTGCTAGCTAACTAACTTCTCTAAAAAACAAATCTTCTCTCGTCTCTTTCTAGGGGAGGGGCCTCTAAGAGAGGGGCCTCACCCACAATTTCATTATTGGATCACCTAGCGATGACCTCACCTTCGAACAACTGGATTGGTCCGGGTTAAACAATCATCGGCCGCAAAGCCAGGGGTCCCTGGAATTCTTAGCGGCTACATCTGAGTCGCGGCGAATCCTTTGTCATTCCAGTGATCATATTTTTGGCTGTCAGTGAAGGTGCCGTGTCGTCTGGTATATTGTTCTACTATAGGGCACAACAGTGTAGACATCGTGGTGCCGGGGAAAACAATCCACACAAGCGAAGTCCACCTCTTAAAACAAAGTTCTTTGATGTCGACACACAGCTAAATCACGCCGTCAGAGCACGATGTGACTAAGATGGAATTTGAGAAGGCAGAAGTAGTAGTTGAGCCCAAAAGGACTGCGGGGACACCCCACTATGGGCAAATTAAAACGACTGAGCGACAACTCAATGAAGGATCCGTACGAGTATCTTCACACTAAAGTAAAATTATAAATTTATTTATGGAGGTGCTTTTGGCCGTTGTCAAATCTGGAGAGGGGGTTGCGGTTTGAAGTCGGATGAAGTCTTCAACGAATGGGATTGGCGAATCAAAAACATCCAGATGGGAGCAGAAAAAATGAGAAGGTAGCAGAGATGTGCCTAAAAGGGGTGGCACCAGCTGGCAGTAGCTGACCAACGAAATCGTGTCCCGACCAGAAGGGAGACTGAGATCTTCAAGAAACCTACTTAAACGTAAACAAAATGTTCGAAAGATCTTATTCGTAAAAATTGCATAATTCATGTCCTCTCTTTTGAACGAAAAATTTTGATTTATAATAAAATTCAAGTACAAAATTAATTAGGCTGCCGTAAATTGTTTGATTTGCAACTGTTAAGTAGTAATCGAATTACATTTATCTAAATCTTGTATAAATTATAATTGTATATATTAGTATTAGTGTAAATAATTTTTAACTTTTTAACCCCTTAACGTGCTCGTTCGAGTTAATTCGAGCGCTCTAAACTGGCTAAACTATGCACACTCGAGATAATTTGAGCGGCGTTGTACTTTATGTTGCTATAATTTTTCACACTCGAATGCAATCGAAAATTGAAAATGACAATGTCAAAGAAGTCGTTTTATTGATATTTATCATTAACATGGGATTGTAAGCTATTACTTATTCCAATATAAAATATTTTTTTCTCCTTATCACTTACGACTTATCTCTTCCTTGTGAGCCGCTCTCCGACAGATTTTAATTTGCTCATTTTTCAATATATATTTTACTAAAATGTAAAGTAAAAAAACATAATTGTTAACTATTTTAACTAAGCTCTGACTGTAAAGACATCCTTGACTCGAGGCGTCACTTTATATACTCTATTCTTGAGATATGAAACATAAGGGACACCTACGCATCAAGGGATGACACATAGTACTGTGCCAAACTGTGCATATTAGACTATTTTCTGCAAAATCCAAAATTGCAATAAAAATTTGGATTGTAATTTTCTTGGCAAGACAACGTTTTAAATTGGATTT
Source organism: Pardosa pseudoannulata (assembly GCA_032207245.1). NCBI lineage: Eukaryota > Metazoa > Arthropoda > Arachnida > Araneae > Lycosidae > Pardosa > Pardosa pseudoannulata. Next base: position 163,055 of record CM063509.1, read on the forward strand.
TTTACATTAAAAAAATTGATTTTTTAAAGGCCTTTTTCAAAAAAAAAATAAAGGTTAAAATGAATATTAGGTTGCTGTTTTTGCTGTTTTGTTTTGAGGTGAATAACATTAAAAAATTAAATTAGTCCTCCATAAAATTGTCTATCAGGACCTTGGGTTGTTATTAATTTTAAATAATGAGCATCAAAATATCCAATGTACTACATTCAAGATCCAAAACATGATGACCACCCCAACATTTTGCAATGAACTCGCCTGGATGACGTGGAAGGCACGTGATCAGGTGGAAGTGGTATTTAACGGCTGCTGGAGAGTCTGAAGAATCATTCTTTCACTTACTTCTGTGTGTGATGGGAAAGGCTGTGGATTTAAGAGATTTTGATAGAGGGCAGACTGTAATAGCTTGGAACAAGTATTTCCGAAACGGCCCGACTCGCGGGTTCTTCGCGATCTACAGTTGTTAGTACTCATGCAAAGTGGATGAATGACGGTGAAACCAGCAGTAGACGACGTCCACACCCTATCAAAGAAAAAGATCTCGCATGGTGAAGCAAAACCGGAGCCAGACAGGGGCTCGGCTGACAACCCAATACAATGCAGGGCCAAGTAGAATAGCATCGAAGCACACTGTTCAGCAGATACTGTTGGATACGCAGCAAACGTCCCACTCGTGTGCCTTTGCTGACCAAGCGTCATCGCCAACTGCGCCTACGCTGGTCTATGGATCAGTGGGAGAGACTTGCCTAGTCAGATGAATCACTGTTTGTCACTGGACCCGTTGTTGTGGTAGAACAGACCATGAATGCTACAGGGTATCTGAACATCATTGCGGAACAGTTGCACCCTTAAATGGCTTCTGTGTTTCCAGCTGGAAATGGAATGTTCCAACAGGACAACGCTCCGTGTCACAGGGCTAAAATTTTGTTTGAGTGGTTCCAGAAACAGGATGCTGAATTCCAGTTAATGTCCTGGTCTTATCTCAATCCGATAGAACCCATTTTGGTTGTGATGGGACGGCAGCTCAGAGTTCAAAGACACCCATTCGAAATATCTCGGATTTGCGTAACCGTTGCTTCAACATCTGGTACAATCTGTGTCAAGGACTTGTGACATCCATGCCAAGGTGTTTTGAAGCTGTATTGGTGGTTTTCAAAGACCTGAAATGTCGAAAATATTAATTATTTTAGATATTTTAAGAGTCGTATGATCGTTTTATTTTCTAAAGGCAAATTTTCTGTACATAATTTAATAAGAGTTTTTAGATGGCAGGTACTAAATAGAAATAATTTTTTTTTATTTTCACAGAACGTATTGATAACTGAACTTCCGGTTCAAAATTTACTGACTTATATAGGTAGCGTTTCTCAACTCGAGGTACAAAAAAAATGATCAATAATAGCGAACATAAAAAGTATAAAAAACTTAAATCAAAAAATATCATAGAAACGTTATAATTCATAAAAATTGTTTTCATTAATAATATTATACAGTAATATTGTAAATGTATCCAGTCGATGATTGAAAATTTGTCTATCGTCTCTGCATTCGAACCCCATTTCAAAAAAGATGTATTTCTAAACGAGCACAGGGTCTCGTTCAATTTATTTAATATTTGATTATGATAAAAAATAAATGAGTTGGTTTTTTTTATAATTTTGTGCTTTTATTAAAACAGTTTATTTGTAAATGGAATAAGACAAAGTAGTAGATCAGTATGAAACAATTAGATACACGCTATAGCGAGTTTCTTATCCGGCATGACGTTTCGATGCCATTACTCTCGTTTTGTCGCAATAACACATTTCCCAAAATAAAATCATATTACCATGACGTACCACCAAGTCGTACGGGAGCCAAAAACCTTCGGGCAACGGTGACATAGTATATTGACTTGTGTTGGCGTGGATTCAAAAGTTTAAGTGAAATAATAATAAACTAATTAGGCTGCTCGAGTTTGGGCTGATAGCATAAAACAAATTAAAAAAAAGAATGCAAACACATTACTGAGTGGCGGAAAAGTGGAACTTTATAAATAAAAAAAATTATCAGTGTACTGAAAATGGATGCACCGAATAATCATTGCATGATTACCATCCTCCATTTATAGTAACGGGCTAGCCCAGGAACAGATTGTCTTTTCAAACACAGCGAGATTAGCTTCATGATGGTAAAAGCAGGAATGAGCCAAGAAACATCGGAATTGAACATTAGAAGAATGGAAGGAAGTTGCATGATGCATCCCATCGACAGGAATGCTCGAATAAGGCGATTTCCGAAAGAAATCCTGGAGCTTGGTGGCGCAGTGTTTTCAAGGAGAACAACAATCTGTGTGCTACGTGCAGGTTCCTCCATTCATGGCGACAGGTGTTTACCAACAGGATAATGCACCCTGTCCGAGGAACATTCCAGCGACTTTCAAGTCCTGTCTTGGCCTCCAAATTCACAAGACATTCATCGAATAGAAGCAAAAACCACGCTCAATGGACCAGTCGTGAGTGCTTGGTATCAGTTACCTATCAGCCCGTTATGGAGTCACACAATGGTTTGGAGGGATAAAGTTGGGCTTACATGTAATTAATAGGTTTATGATAATGTAATGCCTCTTCGGTGTCTGTCGTTTTTTTTTTTTTTCACTCTACAGTTATAAGAGCCAGTAAGCTCTAAAGTAAGCTCTGTAAGCTCTAAAAAATCCCGTAAATCAAATCCGAGCAGCGAGGGGTAGTCGACCACTGGCAATCATAGGATTTGACAATGTTTCTGCAGTTAGAAAAAGGAAGAAGGGGAGGGGGTAATTGAAACCTAGGTTTCAGGAGCCAATTCTAATGAATGAATGGAATTTTAGGTAAAGAGATGACCGTAGGTATCTTAAAAATAGATACTTCTTTTAAACAATTCCATTTCTACTAATTTCTTTCGACTAAGTTCTATTTCTAAAAAATGTTCAGAGTGGAGGTCTCTGAGAAATGTAATGGTTAATTTCATTTCAGTTCCCCCTCAAGCCCTGTCGATCAACGATCTTCCTGCCGGGAACAACATTGAGGTTCGACAAGGCGACAAGGTGGTTCTTTACTGCAAAGCGGTCGGAAGCAAGCCTCCCACTCAACTCGTCTGGTACAAGAACGACAACGAGCTCTTCGATGGTAAGCCCGACACAAAACTAAGCATGCTATAAACACATTTCCCTTTTAAACAGAAAGGCCCACTCGGCACTGGAAATTTCTTCTTTTTCCCATAACTTAATATAATATTAGTACAACAAAATTTTCATATTTAACATTTTCAATTTATAAATATCTTTTATTTTCCAATAAAAATATATATAATATACTTAACAAAATTTAAAAAAAATTTTTGAGACATCGTTTCCTACCCGTAAAGTATTACAAATTCTAACTGAACAGTAAATCTTAATTTTGTATTAAATTGACTAGGAAGGTATGCTCTATAGCAGAAATTAATTCAATAACTGTTTTAAAAATAGTTAAAAATTAGAAAACAATAAATATACAATTTTTAATACCATTTTAATAAAATAATATTAAAATTTCCACAAAATATCATTCCTACTATAGATAATACACATATTCAATTAGATACATTGAATAAATTTTTTTAATCTTACGGATAGTGGTGAAAATGATAATTTTGAGCAAAAAGAAAAACCTTTAAACATCAGCTGACGTGTCTAGCGTCAGCAGAATATAAACAAGCACCGGATATGCCAAATATATAAACAACATTTTGTCTATAACTCGTAATCAACTGCAAATTTTTAAAAGTGGTTTTTAATAGGTTCAGATACAAATACAAAAATATAATCAGTTTTTAAAAAACTTTGGAATTACTGAACGTTTAAAACCCTACCCGTTTACCGTGGAGGCTAGACTGAGTTTTGGCGAATTACCTCTCACACATAAATAACGCATTAAACTTTTATACTTCAATACTGAATCTTTTCTTAAACTTGAGTCGTAACAGTTGCTTTGCCTGCTTTCCAGGACAATATACAAATATTCGTCTTCTCACTTTATCACTATCAACACTGTTCGAGTTCTTTCAATCGTCAAGCTATACTTTTTTCTTTATCAATAAACGCATAAAACGTTTATATTTCAATAATGAAGAGAAAACTTCAACCAATAGACAGATGTCCACTTGTTATCAGGGGGGACGAGAACTGAGAGAGGTGGAAAACTCCGACGATGAGTCTACACAATCAAGAAAAGGGGAAAGGGAGGGAAATAAAGGCTTGAATTCAGGTTCTCTTACTGAGTTCTTTAAAAAAACGGAAACTCTTTGAAAACATGAAATTGACCCTATAACCGGTAACAATAAAATGTATAAGCGGTGCGCTTTAACACATGTTCCTTGTTAAGTTAGACGGGACTTCTGAAAACTGAGCCTATAGCCGGTAATGACTGTATATGTATATATACTTCCATATGTGTGTGTCAAATGTGAGTATCTGGACATGGTGTCATGTTATTGTGTGTGATGGGCTGCGTTTGTTCCCAGAAGACGCCCAGATGTCTTTCGACGAGGACAAGCAGCGCCGCTACACGACCACCAGCTCCATCACTCTGTACCCGGGGGTGGACGACAACGGGGCCATCTACTCCTGCGAGGCCAGACACCCGGCCCTCGAGAGGTACCTCAGGTGCTCGGTCGCCATCAACGTGCTGCGTAAGTTCCTATTTTATTGCAGTCTCATTCATTGCTTATCCACGTTTTCATTGACAGATATATATATATATATATATATATATATATTATATATGTGTATATATATATATATATATATATGCATATGCATGTGTATGTGTATATGTATGTATAAATATGCATGTGTATGTGTATATGCATGTATATATGTGCATGTGTATATGTATGTGCATATGTATGTATATATATGCATATGTATGTGCATATGTATGTATGTATATATATGCATATGTATGCATATGTATGTGCATATGTATGTATATATATATGCATATGTATGTGTATATGTATATATATGCATATGTATATATATGCATATGTATGTGTATATGTATTTATATATATGCATATGTATATGCATATGTATATATATGCATATGTATATGCATATGTATATATATGCATATGTATATATATGTGTATATATATATATGTATATATTATATACACATGTATATGTATATATTGTAACTATCCGTCACGTGACCAGGAAAAAAAGAAACCCAAGCCTAAAGGTCCTTAGGAGCGGAGACCTGTTGTTACCTTTAGGTAGAAACGCACACCGAGTAGACATTGCGGACAAAGTCCTTTTGTGTACCGCACACAAACAGAAGCAGTACTTTAAATAGAATTAAATTGAAAAACGTTAGTAAGCCGGTGCGTCTGCATCTGAGACTCGGATAATAATAATAAATCGAGTGACGGATGGGTCCACGTTAATGATGCCTCTCATGTGTTGATGTCAACTTAAAAAGAACGTCTGGAAACGCGTCAGGTGAGTCACTCTGTTTCTGGAAAGATTCACATCAGTGGGAACCGGGTCCCCTATTGGATGAGAGCCCCTTAACCTTCTTGGTCATTTACTAAGATTGCCATTGGTCCTCATCTCAAATTTGATTCTCTTTTGATTCCTAGCCTAGTTCATTTAGTATCTGACGTGTATATCACGCATCTTAAAGTTTCTTGAAAAAAAACAAACTTTCATAACATTTTCCTAACTTAGCATTGTAACCTGATAGTGTACCTAATCTGCTGACATCTTATTCCTTACTTTATTTATTCACTACTCGTTTTTATTACTTTGCCCTCCCTGCTCAAATTCAAGCATCTTATATAATTTATTTTTTCTACTTATTGCCACGCTAAAGCCAAATCAAACCAATAGTGTTGTTTTGCCGAACTCCCATGTATAGCAAAACTAGAGGGTTAGCCCAGGCAGTTCTGTGACAAATCCATCCTGTGGGAAGAGGCGCTTTTTTTTTTAGCTCGAGAGGAGTTTACTTGTCTCTCCGAATTACTGGAACTTGCTTTTCTTCGGAGATCGCCAGCGTCTTTGATTTCCGCTAGAAAGTTGACCCTCTACTGCGGGATATCTTTTCTCACTACGTTATTTTTTTTACTTAGTGCTTCGGAGCAGTAGTTGAGAATGACCCTCTTATTCTCACCGCCGATCATCCACGAACTTCCACGGAAAGTCAACGAGATGCGTACTCTGAGCGCTTCGAGCATCGGAAAACTCTGAAGAAAATAAATTGTTCAGACCGGTAAATCGTAGTAGCAGCACTTGCATTAATTTGCGAACTGTTTCCTCCATCTGATTGTTCCAGCTTCACTGTAACCACGTGTTGTTATCTTTTTAATGCATATCCCTGCATGAGATTTTGGAATCAATGACATCTAATTAATTTGTATATAATTGCACATAAATTATTCTTGTGAATAAATTATTTAATCAAGATCAAATTGAATTCAGCCTGCACAGCTTCTACCACTTCTCCAGTACGTCACAATATACATAAGTGTGTGTGTGTGTGTGCGCGCGCGCGTGCTTCCGTCCGTATAGTAGATTTTTCCTTTTTTCAATTTGGTACATTTTTAAAATTTTTAAATGGATTTGGAAAACAAATTTCCATGGATTCCAAATCCAAACTGGAGAAGCGTAAAGAATAATCTCTCTGATATAAGTTTCTATTAAATGAAACTTCATTGAAACTTATTTATCCCCTAACACTGGATTTGGGTGTACTGAAAACCCCGGACTGGGTTAAACTGACCCCAGTTAATACGAACTCGTGTTGTTTATTCAAAAGGTGCACTAAATTTCGATTCATTCATTTTTGGACACTAAATTAGTATAATAATTGAGATGATATCACCACATCGAAAAGTGTATATAATAAGAAAAGGACAAATTGGAATTAATGAGTTTTTGACCACTCCAGGTTTCTTATACGTTTAAAGCGCCGTTTGGGTCACTTTTTCTTTAAAATATATTTCGTACTTTTTCTGCATATCAGTATTCCATTAGTACGTTTTCTACATATCAGAACAGATATTTACAGTTTTGTTTCCACGCTTGGAAGCTTATTCGTGAGCCATATGCACATATTTCTCAATCTTCTATTTCCATGGGCATAAAATCAAACAAATGGATTTCAGTTTTGTTAGTAACATTTTGCGACACACGATCCTGCAGTTATATGTTATTAAAGTGGACATTGCCAGGAAATGGAAGGATGTGGTTTGTGGAGCACCGGTGAATCCGCGGATTACTTTAAAGTGCAGTCGAAAGGGGAGGTTCACCGGCATCGAAACCTGAAAATGAAGCATTTTTAACAAGTTTTCTACACTTTGTAAAACCGAAGTATGTTCAAAATTTCTCAGTGTCTTTTTTTAATACATTATCTGATCCAACTGCTGCCTGAATGGACAGCAATGTGACTGTAACTTTTGTCAGAACTATGCCCATGTTGCAGATAAGGTAGATAGCTGCAAATGCTATTTTCAGGGGGACTCTCACCTTCACTCCTCTACTAGAATTTAAATTATCCTCCGGTTCTCAACCCAAAAGTCCAAAGTCGGCAGGAGTTCCTCTACCCCCAGTCACTTGCTAATCTAAGTAAACAGTTTCAAAATCGAATAGAATGGAAATGAAATTTTATCCATCAATCAGCAGTGTTTCTCCACGTGTTATAAAAGGATCTCCTAACATCGGATGTTTACAATGAACTCTCCATTGTAAACATCACTCGCTCCTCTAGGGGAGAACCGGCTATTCCAGAGGTTTCGGCTATTGTAGGTTATTATGCGAACAAACGGGTTAAAAATTTGATAGTTTTGATTTTTACATTTATATAATTTCTGGACATTGATGAATTGCTTAAAACAAATCCCATTGAAATATACGAATTAAGAACTCTACATATATTCTGTAGCAATCAAGACAATCTTTGCATTTAATATCATCGCTTTTAAGGTAACTTTTTAATGAATAGGGCATGTTTTCAATTTGCACGCACTCCAAACTGTTGCACATATTGATTGAAATTGTTCTAAAATGCACTACAAACTTACGATGTTGTTTATTTCCTTTAATATTTACAGTATTAGAAATGGAATTTTTAAACATTATTTTAGTTTTTTTTAAGGCACAAAAAGTTCCGCTTTGTTTAAAAGTTATCATGAAAAATATGAAAGACACTGTAGTGCTTGGCATTTTTTTACTTATTATTTTAAGTTAATTTTTCTCAGAATGCAAAATTAGAACGTTGCGTGCAAGATTTCTCAAAACCTACAGAATTTTCAGCATTTCAACAAAATGATGTATTTTTCTTTTGGAACTAAAATTATTGCTACAAGGATCCTATTTTTTGTTTTAAAGGGGTAAGTACGCGTCAAAAAATGACACCCCAGAAAGGAGAAAATTTATAAACATGTTTTTAAAATATAAAATAGACTTAAACTTACGGTGTTTAGATTCAACTTTGTTCTTCATTCAAAACTTGAATTTGATCATTTGTGTACTAAATATTTCTTGCTAACATGAACGAGAGAAGAAATTTAATTATAAAAAAAATCAAGTCAAAATAATTATGTTTCATTTAGCATTATTATAGCTACTAAAAAATGGCATTCATACAACTAAATAGATATCCACCATATTCATTTGGAACAACACTCGGACATCCGCAATTTCGATTCGCCTTCATAGAAAATATGTAAAATAACTGTAATAATTGCAGGATTACTCTTCAGTAAGGTTTAGTTTCAAGATTTTTCGATGTTATTTCATGTCATTATCATATATTATGACCCTTTAAATCACACAAAAAACTGTGCCAAAACAAACTACTTAATCTTGTGAAATGAAATAAAACAATAATATTCATTATTATTATTGTAATAAGCAATAACCATCCTTTTTGTGAGAATGCCAGTTATTGCCAGTTATGTACATACCTCATTTGCAACAGAAACAGTGATATTCCATTTTTCCTTTACATTTTACACACAACATTTTCATGCAAGAGACGAACTTATTTTTGTTGCATTTCCATTGCACTCTTTAATTTCTCTTTTTTTTTTTTAAGTAAATTTGTAATTCCTTGCCTCTGCACAAGGTTCAAAAATTGAATGAATTTTTTTACATGCAGATAAGCAAATGCTATGTAACGAAACATATTAACACAACAATTTTAGTATAATGGATTCATTCCCGCTGTAAACACTGCAATCAAATACAAACAAATGTGCGATAGTTCTTTGTTTTACTAATGGTATATATCCTTTGTTGACCGACGGCTATTTCGAAGGATAAACGACACCAGCGGATGTTCTACGTATATTTGATTGTAAAATCTCCCCTAATCAACCTATAACCACAAAACTTTTTCCGTGTCATCCCCATAGAAACTGATTAGAAGTCAAAAATTTTCAAATTCACTGCAAAAATGTGGAAAGTAAAGGGGCAGTCGACACTGTTCGAGTGTTAAAGAGGGGTTTCGAGAACTCCTTTGGAAAGTGTCGACAAGAGTTGCTTGCTGATGAAGTGTTCTGTTTCAGATGCTCCTGGCATTCCCCAGATCGAAGGCTACATCGAAGGAGACGTGGTAACTTCAGGGGACACCCTGACGCTGGCGTGCATCACGCGAGGTGGCAACCCTCCCCCCAACCTGATCTGGAGGCGAGGCAACGTGCAGGTGGACGCGACGTACACGGTCAGCGGACACGTCACCACCAATATCCACACGTTTCGGGTGGATGCCTCGGACAACAACGGGGTGTACCGGTGCGAGGCCTCAAGCATCATGACCAAGGAACCCATCGCCGCCTCCGTCAAACTCAGCGTACACTGTGAGTACACCCCAATCGTCCAAATAATGACGGCAAATTTCGAAGGATCTTGCAACCGTGGCGTATCCTAACAGCCAATGATCAACAAGCTCCTTTTCGCCACGTGACCTTCTAGCTGACGTCACGAGTATGACGTATGCACTGTTTAACTCTTGAAGACCCAGACACTAGAATTTCAGTTGTCCTCCGGTTAGCCCCATGTTTTTCTTCCCTCCAGTCTTTTTTCAATCTAAGTAAACGAGTTTAAAATCGAATAGAGTAGCAACCGGTAGTGTTTCTCGACTTCTTGTAAAAACCTCAGGGAAACACCCTCCGATGTTTACAGTCATTCTTCTGTTCAACGGTGCACGCCTCTAGAGGGGATGGCTTTGGCTAACTCGGTCGAAAGTTATTGTGGAACGGCAAAGTTACCATTTTGTTCCCTGTTACTACTTTTCAAATCGTCCTACTGCTTATCGAAACACTTTCAATGCTGTCAAAGAAACTGGGATACATTTATAGCTTACTATAGTTAAGATTTTAATTTTACGTTTCGATTAAGATAGAATCATACACGAACAAAATTAACTTTGGTTTGATACGAACAAAAATAACTTAGTTTATAACTCAGTTAATTTTTAATAAAACCCCTCACAACTTGTGACGTTGTAATTATTGAAGCGATACAAAATTCAAATTTAATACTGTACTGAGACAGTTTTATTATGTTTTTCATACCTGTTTTATCTTTTAAGTGAGTAACTAGTAGGTTGTGTACATATATTTTTTTCCCTTTGAGAAAATTTTTAACATATAACTTACACAGTGTAACTGACACACACAGTGTACACAGTGTTATCTGACACAGTGTAACTAAAGTAACAGCTTATTAGCAATTCAGTGAATAATCCCAATTTAATAATTATAGAAGACTATATTTGAAATGTGCTCACAAAGAAATATTTTTCTTATAAATTCAGAGACTTTTCAAGTACACAAAAGACGATTCTTCCTTATTGATATTCATTCTTAAAGGGTCATGCGACTGTTAAATCGACAAAAAAATTGGATTTTTCAGAAAAATATATGTAAAAAGGAATTCAGTTCTGAGCATTTTAAAAGATTTCAATTTTGAGAAGAGTTCTCAGTAAAAACGTGGCAGCTGTAAACCAATTGAAACTCAATTTTTCTCAAATTGTGCCTTTTTCACGTACCTCAAAAATTTGTAAAGATTTTTTCATGAAACTTTTACAGGTTGTAATTTTCATACGTTTGAACCTAAATATTATTCTATGTTTCTCAAAATGCTTTTTGCGATGAATTTTGAAACGCTTTTTATAAATATATATATATGTCTTACAAATTTAGGTTCAAAGTTATTTTGAGATATTATAATATGTTTTTGAAAGCAATAAGTGTCTTAAACTGAATTATATTTTTAGTAATCGCCTTCGTATCTTTTTTGTGTCTCCTTCACATATGAAGTATACACAAGTGGAGGACATTCCGCAATTAAACAACAAATATCGTTGTCTGTTAGCATTAGTCCCGCTTCGGTTGCAAGTTCGCTGTGTGTGTGTGTTTGAAATTCCCTAACTGGCAGAAATGAATCAGTTTCGTTCAAGAAAAGTGTATGACGGAAACTGTATTTGTATTTCGATCCTTCATTTATAAATTCTCGAGACGTTTCCACATAAAAATATTACGCATGAAAACTAATTTTCCAAACTCATCTATCTTAACATGTCATCCCTCTAATCTCTCTATTGTTGCTTAATTTACCCAACCTTTTATGGCATCCTGCTCGATTGTACCACTTTGTAAAAATGATTGTATTTCGTGAAATGGGTTATGGGAGTTATAGGGTGACACATCCCATAGTACAAGCCTCAATGTCATGCCGGATTCAAAACTCAATCTAACATATATGAATGTGCTTGTTCATATTCATATTTCGTTTACTAATGATTTTTTTATTAATAAAAACACAAACTTATAAAAAAAAAACAATTTATTTTCTTATTATTAGCAAATATTAAATAAAGTAAATATAATGAGATCCTTGTGTTTGTCTCGAAGAACAAAATTTTTTTTAATTGGATTCAAAAGAAACGCGGTATACAGCTGTGTTCCATCTGTTTTCGGGAAAATATACGAAGAAAAAGGTATTTCTATTCATTCCAAACGGTAATGTTAGTAACTATGCATTCCATTCATACTTCTTTTATACACAACTTCGATACCAATTACCGGATTTTCAATCATCGATTGTACATATTAACAACTTTACTGTACAACAAACTGTAATTAAAATAATTTTTTTCAATTATAGGAAAAAACTGTTTCTATACATTTTTATTTAATTTTTCTTGTCCGGCGTTATTTTTCGTGTACCACCCAACAGCAATTCGCGGTGGGAAACGCTGGCTGAGTGTGATAATTTACGAAGCAATTTCCAAGGCGCATGCTCGGACATTCATCGTCATGAAGGAGAGCAGTTCTTTCGAACTCCTGTTAAAATTCAGAGGCATGTTGTCGAAATTAGAGTTTGAAGTCGATGCTCGATGGCGTGTGTGGCGAAACTATCGAGTCAGTTCAAGTGTTCCGCCACCGTAGCCGTTCTTTTAATAGAACGACTGCCTGGATCTCAGAAAGTTGTCGATAACAGAGCTCGGATCCCAATTAAGGGGTCTTACTTTGTAGCAGAATGCTTAATTTTAAATGTTAGAATTTTTTTCCCTCCTCACCTACTTGTGGAGAGCACAAGACACGAATGTAGTAGAAGATACGCTGCTGGTGTTGAAAAGCTAGTTCATAACTGGTCTTTCTAGCATTAGTTCCCAAAGCAGTAGAACATGTCCCTTTAGAATTTTAATGTTAAGTTTTGCTAATTCTAAAATAAAGTTGTTTGTTAAGTTTAAAAGTTTCTCAACTCCACCAAAGTGGCGACCTTCAAAATGTTTTCGAGAACGGTGTTCCCATGTAATGTTTGCACTAGTTTTCATCGTAGCAAGGCGACATCTTTTTCTCTGTTAAAAATTTACTACAACAAATACTCATCGTATTATAATGAAATTTTTACTAACAAATGCTTCGATTGTTCAAAATATCTTATATATTTTCATACCATAGAAAATAAATTTAATATTAAAAATTTTAGATAAGTATGATTCCTATTTTAAAATCAGAAATTTACTTATACTTCCTGAACTCAGGATTCTAATAAACATGGCGGGGGCCATAAACAAAATTCCACTGGTTATGAAAAAGAATAGGGTGTGAATAAAACTTGAACAAAATTAATGATTATTTTATTGAATAGGATTGAGATATTTCAAAAAAGTAATATTTTTTAAAGTATATACAAATATAAAATAAAATTATTGACCGTTAACCAATTAATTAAAGGTAGAAGTTATTCTACGTAACAATTTGGATATATCTACCGAAAGTCATCCAAATATATCGTACAGTTTTTGAAATACAATGCGCGCAAGAGTCAAATTTTAGAAAACCAGGAAAATTACTCAACTTCCCTTTTTTTTTTTTTTTTTTTAAATACTTGCAACGAACAGCAGTGTATGCGTTTCTACCTATTTCATGAACGTCAAGATTAAATAAATAACAAAAATGTAGATTTTTCCCCTTAATTTCATTAATAATTTTAATTTATTGTCTTTCAACTTTACCCTTTAACTCCAATTTAGGAAAACTTTTATTTCTTTATTTCTATTCGGGTCACAAACCGGCCTCTATGGATTGGTTTGGTTTGGTGCAACACGGGAGCTCATGAAAGCGCTGCTTAGAGCCCATTCCGAAAGCCTTGAAACTCCAAAGACCAGCGCCTATACTTGACTGAACGAGAATAATGGGCGCCATATTATCGACAGGCAAGTACCCAGGGCCCAAATATTTTTAGATCCAGATGTCATTTTGAAATAAATAAATTTTGTAGACTTGAAAATTTCATGTTTTTATTCTATATGCAAATTATGTGAACTAAAATTTTCATTATTTCACAGAGTACCCTCACGTATAAATACCCACAGATTTATCAATCATGGGTTTGCACTTAAAAACTAAAGGCAAGAATGCAAACGAAATCCACCCATCAGATGGATAGATTTTGAGAACTTTTCTCAAAAATGTTCTCAATCGCAAAATTGAGCTTTCTGATTGGTGGATTCCGTTTGTGAAAAGATTGCAAATAAGTGCTTTTATTATTGAAGTATTATTAAAAATAGCTGCACTTTGTTTACATATTACTTTAAGTTGAATTTTCTCAGAATGCAAATTTTTAATGTTCCTCAAGGTTTCTAGAAACCTATTTTATATTTTGGCCTAAAAATTTTTAGCCTTTCAATACAATGATGCATTCTTGACATTGAACTAAAATTATGATTCGATTTTTCATTTTAGAGAGATAAATGCGCATCAAAATGACCCCTAAAAAGGAGTAAAATTATAAACATGTTATAATAATAGGCTTTAACTTATGGGTTTTTTTTTTAGTTAGATTCAATTTTAGAAGTATGTTCTTTAAAAATATAACATTTGTGTGCAAGATGTTGTGTGAAAAAAATCAAGTTATAGATATTTTTTAAAGTTATTTTTTCGTATCTTTATAAGTATTTAAGGTTAGTTATTTAAACAGATGTAGAATAAATTTTTACCCCCTCCCCCTCAAAAAAATAAAATAAAGCCATTTTAGAGTGAGATAAAAATGTTCTTTAAATTCGAAAACTAGTAAGAAGACCATGCTATCGTTATGCTTCACAAGACTGAAAAATTCAAAAGTTTTGATTTTTCAAATCATTTTATATGTATTAAACGACAATCATTCCTGTGCATTTTGGTGCCATTCTTTTATCGAGATTCGAAATAGAACTCGAGTCATGATTAAATGTAATGAATTTTCCACAGTTAAGGGGAAGCATTTCTATCTCGTTTCTAAAAGTTCACTCATTGCATTTTAAAAACTATATGAAATATTTGGATGGCATTGGGTAGATATATTCAGTTTCAATTGGCGCGTTCAATAAATGTATTTTATATTTACATATACTTTTAACAATATTACTTTTTGAAAAATATCTGAATCCTATTCAATAAAAATGCATTAATCTTGTTAAAATGCTTCAGTTTGAGGTATAAGAACGAGGTACTTCCCATTCTTTTTCGTAACAAGAGTTTTGTTTCTGGCACCAATGTATTTTTTAGAATCCTGCCAGCAGGATTTGGATTTAAAAGTAGGAATCACACTTATCAATACTTTTAACTATTGACATTTATTTTCTATGATCTAAAAAATGCGTAGCATATTTTGAATAGTTTAAGCATATTTTGGTTAAAATATCCTTCTAATTTTATGAATATTTGGTGTAGTAATCTTTTCACAGATGAAAAACGATGCCGCGGGGAGAGACCGTTCTCCCACGGTTGCAAAACATCTAGAGAATCGCCATGTTAAAATGACAAAACTGGATTCAAAGATTGAAAGGTACATGCTCTACGGTTTTGGTAACTACTGGCAGTAAGAGCAGTTATGAACACCAGCAGTGTATCTTCTATTCCAGTGCACAAGTGTATGAGGAGGGAAAAAAATGTAAAATTGAGCATTCTGTGATCCCTTAAAATAAAATTATGTAATTTATCGTTCATTTTGTTCTGTGTTGTAGTCCCTCCTGCGAACGTGAAGCTAACGGGTCCCCAGGAAGCGAGGAAAGGAGACACGGTGACCTTCATGTGTTCAACCGATGTCAGCAACCCCCAGTCTCAGATCACGTGGATTGTAGACGGGTCCCGAGTGGTCGGCGGGGAGTCCAAGACTAGCAAGCTCCAGGACGGGTTCATGACAGAGTCCAACCTCACCATCACACTCACCAGGCAGGTAAATTCTTTGTGCATCTCATTCGTTTAGAATGATTTCTGTTCGGACGTTAGTTCTTTTTTATTAGAAAGGCCATTCGCATATACAATCGAGCTAAAATGGGAGATCTTAGCACTAAGATTGATTGGCTAGTTCGTAAAAAATCATTTTATGTGGACTTCTTATGAATCGACCCGAACTCTGCAGTGCTGGGTAGCGCAAAAATGAATTTGTGTGAAATACCACTAATTCCTTTTTGTGCTACTAAGAATTGTTTGAATCCAATTCAAATTCATAAATGTAAAAAGATTAACTAAGTGTAAAAAGTATATCTGATATTTCGAATTATAAGCAAAAAAATCAGTTACCAGTATGACAAGTACTAAATAATTAAAGCATAATTTTACCCCCCACCACCACAAAAAAATTTCAAAATACGAGATAATTGTTTGAAATATTTACCTTTTAGAATCATACGACTCTAAAAGTTCGAAAAAATGTAAACAAAAATTATTATTTTCGACATACCTTGAAAACTATCAGTTTTATAAACTTGTTTTTTTTAACATAGAACAAATTATCTTTTCCCTCATATCTCAGTCATGTTTGAAACTCACAAAAAAAGGAAAAAAAATGTTAGAAAGTTTTAAATAAGACACAATTTGTTGTTAACAAAATGGGTAACATACAGAATTACTACAAATATAAATTACAGACAGAATTATTATTTAAAACGTGCAACAATATTTCAAAATAACTCTGAACCTTAATTTGTATATATTTGAAATACATATATCATAAAAAGAATATTTGAAAAAAGTGAAATTTTTTCCTTAAAAATTAAAAATTCTTCATTGAAAGAAAAATGATTTGGGGAACTATACAAGAATATTTAGGTTTAATGGGATAAAAATTATATTGTATACAACCTGTAAAAAGTTCATGAAAAATTATTAAAAACTTTCGTAAAAAATTCACAAATTGAGAAAAATCAAGTTAGTTTTTTGTTTACAATAAATTACAGTATTTACAAATTTGTTTATAGTAAACATCTGACACGTTTTACTTTAAATTTTTTTTAAAAGCTTAGAACTAAATACCTTGTCACATATAATTTTTCTGAAAAATCGAATTTTTTGTCGATCTATGACTCCTTATAAATTTCCCAAATGTTTTCCCAAAAAACATAAAAATTTTATTTGTTTTTGTTGATATACATAGCTACTCATTTCTAAAATGTAGTTGAGAAATTCTTTAGTTTATTCCTTTTTTCTAACTCGAAGGCAGACGTGCACGAAAACCGTCACCGCAAGGAAGGGGAGTTTGGAGATCTTTCCAGCATCGTCGAATCTGCTGCAGAATAATAATCAAGAATTACTCAAAAGAATAAAATCTTTCGGAATTCCGAGTCAACAATTTACGAAACACGAGGTTTTTTTCGCACGTTCTTCCACGCGACCCCGCATGCACTTCTCTAATCGGTACGGTCATTGGATAAGAAACACGTCTTGACTGTACACTCTTTCGTGATCGCTTTAAAACCTCTTCCAAAGAGAAGGAAAAAATTGTCACAATTCCTTTTACATTCATCAGTGTTTCAATCTGAAGAAATTGCCGTTTCCTTGGTTACTGGAAAAGGATATTAAAAAAATATTAGGCGAGATTCGAAACATGCGATCCGACATTGATTACTTCCAGGGCAACATATCTTTTTTAGAACAGCATGTATGTGTCTTTTCTCCCGCCAATTTCTCTTCAAAAATTTGCTTCACCAAGTGAAAATAACGCGTGTTTGAATATAGAGATCAATAGTACTGAATTCCCGGTACACCAAAAACTATAACAAACTATGTTTATCATTATATGCATATATATATATATATATATATATATATATATATATATATATATATATATCAGTGGCGTGCAGTAGGTTTTCATGTAGGGTGTGCAGAGAATTTGGATTTTCCAATAAATCTTTAATTATTGAGACATCCGAGTTCTCCATTCTGAAACGGGTTATTTATTACAAATATAAATTTAAAGATTACAATAAATAAAATATTTACCTACGAGTAGTCGAGTTATAACCATAAAAACAGCTAAACTTATGAGAATTTTACTAGCACTTAAGCGGAAATCATGTCTTTTGTTGTATGGTGTCATATCGGCATCGAAAAAACGACGCTTCGGGCTTCCACGATATGTTCAGCAAACGTAGCACCACGTGGCGCCCGCCACTGCGGTGCCGACAAACCGAACGTCTATTCCACGTGAAGAGGATGTCGCTGCACGCTGGCACAATAGAGCGAACTGTTTCTTGTTCGGTCAGTGGATTAAATTATATTTATTAAAGGTTTTTAACATTTGGTTGGTTGGAGTTTTACGGCGCAAGGTCCTATTTAGGACATAAGCGCCAAGCACAAGTTTTTAACATTTGGAAATCATATATTCTGCGAAAAACATCTTGACAATTTTTAAAAACAAAACTAGGGATATGGTGTTACTTAATATAACTTATATACTGTCTGTAAGACACAATGAATGGTAAAATTTGGACTGTTCTGTTAAAATTCGTTTCTTTAAAACAAAAAAACATAGTTTTTCAGCTAATTATTTCAATTAATAGAATACATCACCGAAATTAATTTAACACACTAAAATATTTCACTTTATATTGATGAAATACTTTTTTTATATTTCCATGAAAACAAAATCTTACGATATATAAATTTAAACATTAACCGTCTGCAAAATCGCATGGCGAGTTAATCAGTTAAAAAACCAAAATCGCTTCAGCACGTAAGTCCCCGCTCTAATACCTTCTGCTACGCCGATGCTCGGCGCTACTGAGCCGATCCCCTATACTTTAAATATTATTTTTACTCATTTAATTCTTAATAATATATTTTAATTTAATTGACCTTAAATCCATAAGTTTGCCGAGGTTCAACCCTATCGGCTCAGACTAATTAATTTCATTAATACATCAAAAGAATTTAGATTAAAAAAAAAGAATTTATTTACTATTTACATATGTACATAAAAATATTATTATAATTGTCACTACTTCATAGAATAGTAAACAGAACTTACCCCACTGCAGAGGAAAACCCATCTTGAGTGCATCAAAATAATCTGTTACTAACACGATGCATAAAATACCGCAGAAAATTTTCTGCTAGAATTAAAAAGCTATCTCCATTCTATCTAATCTAATCTAATAATCTTCTTTCCTCTCCTCTTTTCCCCGTATATATCCTCTAATCTTTTTTTCTTAGCCCCTCCTTTTTTCCGTCCCATTTGGGAAAATAGCCACTCTTGAAAATTCAGGTGGTCAGTTCTCAAATTCTGATTTTTCATTGGATTAGTACCCGACGCTCGTATTTATTTATTTATTTGCATTTTTATATTTATATTTTTTCTAAACTCCCTTCTCGAAACATGCCTATCTTGAAAACGTGCCCTTTTTATCTTTTTCCCCCTTTTCTCTCCTTCTCGATATCTTTGTATACTGACCCTTTTATGCATTGAAGGGGTATAGGGAGTTATTCGTAGTCGCGGCTTCTTTTATGATTTTCCGAAAATACTTTCTCATTCTTAAATCTATAAGTGCGGTATCTTTGTACCTATTACACCTGGCTTAAATTCCGTTCTGTTCAAATCGTGTTTTTCAAGAGCTCGCGGTTTTGCGTAAGTTTTACGAGCCGGTCTTCTTTTGAAGTGTTGACCACAATTTTATATAATTCGGACCTCAGACTGTCCTTTCTTTAATTTCATAATACCTAGCTACTAACTTCTATTTCTAAGAATGTGCGAGGCATGAGCGTTTCTTATAATACTTTTTCTTATTCTCTACCAGGTGTGGCGCATATGCCGCATTTTCCTTCTTTTTGGATAAAGCCTTAAATTTCTAAACGGGGTTTGTGAATAACATTGTAGAAAGTCATTGTAAAATTTAGCCTTATACCTTACAGGTGTGGCGTGACTACACGATAAGGCGCATACCACCTATTTGCGAAGAAAACCCTAAAATATGAAAGGGGTTTTCCAGCACTTCGGATGATTCTGAATGCCAAGTGCAGGAAAAATAGCTGCACGTGCCTCAGTGCGATAGTATGCAGTTCTTCTCCAGTAGCCCATACATATAAAGCGTGATTTTCAATTTAGTGCGTAGTGCGTACACAACAGAACTTCCTATGTTCAAGCAAGCAAATCGACATAATATTTGAATATATTATAAATAATATTTATTATATACCATATAAAGATAGGTAGACATAAATGCAGAAATTTATTGTCCCTCATAACTTTGCCAGGGTGTGCACTGCACACCCTGTACATATGGACCGCACGATATATATATATATATATATATATATATATATATATATATATATAAAATACACACACATATATATATGTGTGTGTGTGTGTCTACATGATGTCATTGACACATGCATACAACTCTCGTATCATGGTACTTAAGCTATATATATATATACACATACATATACATATGTATACATACACGTGTATATATACTTAAATACATATTCATATATATATATATGTACCTATAGATATATACATATAGGCATATATTATGGATGCCTACACACACACACATATATATATAATATCAAAATTATTACATTCTCATATATCATAAAAATCCTCCTCTCTCCTCTTCTATTTCCTTCAAATTTATTTTTCCCAGTCGCAAAATGTTTTAATTTAAGGAGTATCCCCAACTTAAAATTCTGCCAACTTCTTTCCCAAAGCTTTCTCTGTCCATATTATCCCGGTTCGCTTTTCGATGATCTACGATCTTGGGAATTCTCTGCTTCTCACTCTGGGGTCCAACGCAGTGATGCCAACTTTCAAAATCAAAATTATGGACTCTAGGTCCTAAAATTATGGCATTGGCTTATAAATTTTCGTACATTTTTCTAATAGTTTTAATTTTGTTACTAGATGGCGCTTGTACGATATATTTTCCCGTTATACGTTCCTCCCCTCCCCCCCCACTTTTTTGATGGGGTGGCAAAAAATATGTCAATATTTTAATATTTTTCTATCACTCCTTATTTTACTTTTAATGAAACACCAGACATGTAATTTTTCTTTACTGATCTAAGCATTTTCATACCATATATAAAAAGTTTCAATATAGATACTGAATCAGTTCTTAAACAATTTACAGCAAATTAATTGTTTATAAAACCATATAATTTACTTATAATTTGGAAAAAAAGTAGAAGAATGAATGATAATGAAATCAAGAGATTAATTATTTTTATTTATATATTTTTATGCATTTCACTGAAATCTTGGACTATTTATAAATATATTTAGGTTATAAGATTAATATATTTCTATGCAATAAAATGTTTAATTAGTTTTCTTTATTCTATTTGCCCTCAATAAAACTATTTGGCCATTTTATGTATTGACAGAAGAAAAAAACTTTATATATACTTTTTGATAATGTTATAATTCATTATTTACTGTGGTTTTTTAAAATATGAAATATTCAGTAATAAAAACGATTATTATTTAATAATCGGTTTAATTACTAAAAATACCATATTTTGGTGAAAACTGCAATAGTACAAGTAAAATGCAAAATTACTTCTCATTATCCTTAATTATGTAATCATTAAAGAAATATCTCCAGTATAATTGTGAATATTCAGTAATTATGCATCTAACAATTTTGTGTTTTATGTATTTAAGGATAAGACTGATTTAAATAATTTTAAATAACTAACAGATAAAAGTACTGGACATAACAGTTTTTAAAATTCTGTATTTTATATTCGTTTCAAATAATATCAAACATTAGTGCCTAGGTCATATACAATTTCACAAATATACATTTTTATTACTATTATTATTATTATTGACACTTTCCCTTCTTTTATTACACAGTACAGATGGCCTTTCTTAACCTCTGTGTCAGGATTATTTGCTTTCATTTAATAAAGAAGCACCTCAAAACAGGCTCCTTAAGCTGCTCTGAAATCTACAATAATAATTATTTCATGGGAAAAAGTGATAAAAAATAAAGACATTCTCAATATTTTGTTGTTGCTCTTCATAGAGTTACAGTTAAATTCCCTGTTTTTTTTAATTCTCCATTAGTCTACTGTTGTTTTATCGTACAAATCAGGAAATTATCGTAGGGTTTTTCAGAATTATGTCACATAATTTTGACATAATTTTTCATAGCACAGAGTCCTAAATTATCGTACATATACGATAATTATCGTATGGTTGGCAATACTGGGTCCAACCCTGTTCCTTCTCTCGTCTGCCGTTGACTGGTACAGGTGTCATTTTTAGGAGCTAATAAATAAAGTTAAGTTTCGCTACGAACTCGGCCTGTTATTCTTAAGAGACTGGCACGGCCTCAACAAATTCAATTAGTTTAGCTAATTAGGCTTCTGCTTGACCAGCAAGCCCGGGCAAGTAAATAGGGGCTACAATAAATTATTTGTGAAAGGCAGATTTCATTTCCACCTCTTCTTTACACATATATACATAAATGATGCTCTGTGTAGATATCTTCCCCCCTGTGCTTTCCGACATTTTCAAAGCGACGAATCGAAATTAAAAAAAGGAAAATATTAAACTATCCAGGCTGTCTAACCTAATTTAGATTACATGCATGGACATAGGATTTTGGTTTGGCTTTTTTTTTTAAATGAAAAGTATTTCTTTTTTTTTTTTTAAATCTAGATTCTGCATTTGTAACGATATCAGAAAATGGTATCTACTGACAAAAGTGTTCTCTTTGTAGGACCCGGATGTGAAAACGTTCGCCTGTCACGTCGAGAATCCACCCGTGAGGAAGAAAAATGCCAGAACGCTCAAGTTGACAGTAACTTGTGAGTATTATTCGCAAAGAATTCTGTACTTAATACAAGAAGATTCCTACAGGAGGGATTGGCCAGGGCACTTACTAGTAAAGATACAGATGTATATATGTATATGTATATGTATATATATATATATATGTATATATATATGTATATATATATATATATGTATATATACATAAGTGTATATATATATATATATATATGTGTGTGTGTATATACATATATATATATATATATATATGTGTGTATATACATATATATATGAATATATATTGTATATACATATATATGTATATATATGAATATATATATATGTGTGTGTGTATATACATATGTATATATATATATATATATGTATGTGTGTATATACATATATATATGAATATATATTGTATATACATATATATGTATATATATGAATATATATATATACATATATGTATATATATATATATGAATATATATACATATGTATGTATATATATATGTGTGTATATATATGTATGTATGTATATATGTATGTATATATATATGTACATATTATAAAAGTAAAATGTAAAAGATTAATAAGATTAAATAAGAATTTTTTAGTAATCTTGATACGCCAAGCTACTATCAAGAAAAACTAAATTATGTATTAATTAAAAAGGAAATAAATAAAAAAAGATAAATAATTGGAATAGGAATTGGTATACTGGAAACGGTGGGAAATGCGACCCCACACTTTGGCCATTTTATTCAGCTGAAACGCTTCCGGTCCCCATAAGGATACCAATAAAAACAGACCAATGGTCTAAAAACAATCCATACAGATATAAGACTATAAACTAAAGAAAATTAAAATCAGTAACAACTAACCTAGGTATACATTAAAAACTATCAGAAGGACATTCTGTATAATTATAAAATCCACCAAAAATACTTATACTATGTATACATATACTTATGCCCAACCCACAAGACGTAGAACTTCTCCTAAGGTACGACTGCAGAATGCGAAGGATGAAAAATCGTGGGTGACCTGCAATTAAAATATGCTTTACAAATTCTTATTTTATCTTAAGATTCTTTTATATTATATTATATTTTTGATGTTATGAAAACGCGGCATTGCGCTTTGATACAGTATATTTAGTAGTTGTTAATTTGGAAGGATTGGATTCCTCATTTTTAAACCTTTTTATCTTACACATTTCGTCTCGCTGTCAGTTTTTATTTTATTTTTATTGTATACTATGCACTTTTGGTTTTTATAATTGAAAATACAAAAAATGTACAGCCTACTGGTACTCTTCCATTAAGCCTCTTTTGCTTTATTCATTTTTTGGTTGACAACTTGCAATGGTGAATGGATTATGATATTGTCTTATGGTACGCATTGGATGCTGTGGATTTTAATTATTTAGTGAATATGGCTGAATTAGTTTTTAATGAAGGTTATAGTGGTGCCAGCTTTAATGATGTACACGATAAAAAATGTATTTTACAAAGCTTTTTTTTAATATTAACAATTTTAAATTTAGTAAATATAAAACTAATTAATTCTCATGGTTGTTATCGTTTTTGTAAAGTATATAATTGTGTTTATTTTATAAAATGCAATTTGTGTACTATGTCATATGTTGCTTTCCACTTAAGAATGAATCCACATTGAAGTTGTGTCATAACAATGCTAACCTTGAAAGAAGTTAAACATCTTGCAGAACATGGCTTTGAAAATATTACTTTATATATTCTTGATATTGTTCCTTCATGGAGAGAAAATAAACACAATAGTTCCCCATGGCTTTAATACAATCTATTTAGGTAAACACTTTAACGTTAATATTAGTAATGTTAGTCCGTGTAACGTTGCTTCGAATTTAAGCTTTAAAACTAAAACTAGGCGTTGTAGATGAAAACTAAATGTTGAAAAACACACATTGATTTTTGACGACTTGGCAAATATCATTAGCCAGTCTGATGGAATGAATCTAAATTGGGTTAAATGTGCTGTATATAATGTTAAACCAAAATGTTAGAGTAGTTTGTTTGATGCCAATTTATTATGCATTATAAAAGATATTATCATGAAACGAGCTCATAATTTGTCCATAGAAGATAAACATTTGATTAAGAAATATTGCGTCTTTCAGCTTCCTAATTTATTATTTGATAAAATTCCTATGAGACGCATATTTGACTAATATCAACTTCAAGCCGGTTGTGTCATACCGATATTTTCAACCTTATGGTAGGTTTATTTTGAATTATAATTTAGAGGGTAGAAACTTGTACGCTGATCAAGTTTGCAATTGAAATTTCGTGATACTTCATATGGACATATATACTGGTGATCTGGCTTTTGTTAAAGATACATACCTAAGGACTGTTTTTTCCAAAGGTATCGTTTCGAACAATATACCAACATCAAACATAAAATAAAATTTGATTTAGATTCCTTTTCTTATAAATTAGCTGTTAAATATAACTTACACGAGGAAGCCTTTAAACAATGCCAAATAGTTACTTATAATTTAATATAGGTACATTACTTTAACGCTTTAAAAGGACGCCAACACGATACGCTAATGAAACCTTCTCATTTAATAGCAAGATAGTTGTATAATTACTTACATTTATAAAGTTGCCTCAAATTATTAGTTCATTTGTAAACGTTACTATAAGGAAACAATGCTTCGTTTTTACACTAATTTTTATACTAAGTTATATCGCATTCCATCAAGAAGCGCATATTAACATTTTATAAAAATATTGGTACTTCTATTTATAAAATTATTTTTCCATACATTGTTGCTGTGCCTAAATTTCACAAACCCCCATTAGGTTTCGACCCGTAAGAATAGGTTAGGATACTAAAGCTAATTTATTATTACTTAAGATTTTGAAATTGTTGTTCATTAAAGTGAATAATTTTGGTTCTGCAATAATTAACACTAGATTTACGGATGTTGGTCCTATATTTATTTTAACTGAAGTGAGCCAACTGGACTCGTACAAGAAAATTCAAGTTTTTTGCCAAGAAAATAGTTACAAATTAATTTAAATAAAATGTTTATTATCAAAAAATTCATGGAAAAAATTTTTTACCTATAAAATCTGTTTTTGAAACCCATTTTCCTCAAACATTTCTATTCCGTTGAGCACAATGGTTTCTACATCTGTTTCATTGGCACCATGATCGAACTCGACCATTCTTCCGTGCGTCAGTAGCATCAATTTCTGTCGTTTGAATGGAAGTGTTCTCGACATCTTCTCTATATTTACTTTATACTATACTTTATATTTACTTTATACTATATTTGTTACTCTATTTATTTTTATATACATTCTATGAGTCAAATTGGCTCACAACCGTGAAAATAGGTATGTCCCATTGGATAATGCGAAACGAAGGGGTCTGCGGGGAAGAGAAATGAAAGTATACATATAATTTATTACTTAACTCAAAACCAATGTCCGTTTTTGAAAAGTGATATTAAAGTTTTATATATATATTGTGATCCAGTTCTTAATGAGTCCAATGGGCTCTTTCCGTAAATCTAGTGTTAAAAATAGTTTTTAGTTCGATAAATTTAGAGATATTTCTGATTTAACTCACTTTAAAGGTTTTGATACTGAGGATTTGTTTAATAATATTGATACTTTTGTGGTGTTTAATGTAGCAATGGAATATTTTGGATGTAATGGAATTCATATTCACGATTAAATTTAAACATTTACTTAAATTCGTACTTTTAGAAAATTATCTTTACGATGGCTCACAGCAAAATTTTGGTGTTTGGGAGGTGGTTCCTCTTGCAATAACGGAGTTCTATTTGCATCTTCTGTTCTTCTTGATGTTTATTTTTATAGATACGTTGATGAAATTATTATAGGTGGAGATTTTAAACTCCACAAAAAAACGAATAAGATCAAAAAATAATTATTGAAATATGATTGATATGAGAAAGGTAATTACTTACCTCCTCCCATTTTCCGGATGGCACACTTTCAGCTCAACACAAAAAATCCATTAAAAAATATGACTACTATTTAGAATACGGTATCTTTAATAGTTTATATCCTTCCACAACTAATAAAATATTCCTTAAAATTACGAATAAGGTTCAATAAGGAATAACATAGATTTAATTAAGAATAACATAGGATAACAATTAATAACAGAATTTCTCGAATACAAAATGTTTAGAATTAATCTTCCAGTTCGTATGGAAGCGACGAATAGTTCTACCACGAATAATAGTTCAAAGTTTATTTTTTGTTTCCTCTGGACTCGACGCTTCCCACAGCTTGGCGTTTTTATTCTGTTGCCACTGGAGATTCAACATCTCGCGATATTGTTTTAAATTTTTACCCTAAAAATACAGCCCTTCGTTACACCCGATAGTTTTTTAAATTTTTTGAATTTGGCTGTACGAGTAGATAATAATAGTATCAAATATCAATTATATGACAAACGGGGATTTTAGGATTAATCTTATAACTGACTGGAATAGTTGCATACACATTACCGTAAAAAGGAATTTTTTTTTTTAATTTCTTGATACGTTGTATTAGAGTCAATAAATCTACTTCGTTTGGGAATATTCTAATTAAGTAATTATGTTAACCATATTTTAATCGCAGGTTACCCACGATTTTTCATCCTTCGCATTCTGCAGTCGTACCTTAGAATAAGTAAAAAAGAAGTTCTACGTCTTGTGGGTTGGGCATAAGTATAAGTATATGTATACATATACTTATGTATATGTATATATATATATATATATATATATATATATATATATATATTTACAAGGCTTTTAAGGTGGTAGGGCAACTGGATTGCCTGGGTCAAACCCTCTATTCCAGAGTATATATGTACATATATACATGTGTGTGTGTGTGTGTGTATATATATATATATATATATATATATATATATATATATATATATATATGCATGTAAAAATATATCGGCAGCTTCATAACGAAAGAACGAATCTGTCAGAATATTTGAATGCAACGTATAAGTTGCTGTCGATTCTAAAATTGATTTTGTGCAAATATCTGTGAGTAGTTTTAGTTGTAGTTTGATTGTGTTGTCTGTTTTCTAGCAGATCCCCCCCACCCGCCGACGATCCTGGGCTACACCGAAGGCCAGCCCCTGAAAGTAGGCGACCTCCACACCTTCAACTGCGTCGCCCTGGGGGGCAACCCGCCCGCAACGCTCAAGTGGTACAGAGGCGACAGGGAGGTACGCTTTCATCCCTGGCGGCATGTAATTATGACAATATCTTCGCTACTTTCAAAGGAAATACACAACGCAACAATGGACGGTCGCATCCAACTTTACTGGCCACCCCCTTGCACAGATAATGGATTCTCATTTTAGGCCGTTCAAAAAAAATGTTAGGCTTAAAGTTGTTTCAAGCAGAGGAAGGCAAGAAAATTTTTTGTTTAGTTTAATAGTTTTAATTAAAAATGTAAGACACTTGAGTGATGTCTGTTGATTTTTCTCAGACTGCCAATTTTTAATTTCGCCCGCAACACTTCTCCAAACCTATTTCATATTTTTGTCAGCATTTCAACAGAATGATGTTTTCTTGTTATTTAACAAAACAGTTTTGCCACCAGAGTATTTGAGGTAAGTAGATGTCAAAGATTGACCTCAAAATAGTTTTAAAAAATAAAATGGGCTTAAACTTATGGGTGTTTTTAGTTTGATTCGATTTTAGAAATATATTCTTCGTTGAAAATTTAATATTTAAGATTTTCATGCCGAATATTTCTTGTGAGAGCCGTTGTAACGAACAACAACACAAAACGAATCAAGTTATAAGTATACATTTTTTTAAAAATATCTTTTATTATTTTTATAAGCATTTTAAGGATAGTTTATTAAGAAAATACAGAACAGATTTCTATACAAAAAAATATGTCAGACATTTTATTGCGAAATAAAAAAGGTTGTGGAAAAAATATCAAGAAACTTGACTCCTGAAATCCCTTAAAAACTTTAAATAATTATCTAATGCGTATTACACGCTGCGACGGAGGCAGGAAATGAGTGCAACCGTGTTTTGGCGATGCTTAATTGCTATTTATTGGAACAAGTACCATCGAAAAACCAATACAAAACAAGGGGAAGAACCATTCAAACCTTTTCGAAAACGTGTGGAATTTCTCCTAGAAGTGTTGACAACCAAAATAAAGGTGGTTGGCCCACTAAACTTGGATTCGACCCCATTTCAAGCTATTACATTCTACAGTGCTTTCTCAAGTCATACAATGGTTAATGACATGCAATTAACACTCTATGAATGTATGCATGCGTACTCACCCATCTGTATATATAGTAATCGTTCTTTTACATAATTCTATTTTAAAATATATTTCTATCGTTCCTCTCCCACTTGTTTCACTTCTTATTGTTGGGGACTTCCCATACATATATATTTAAGTATGTGTATATGTATGTATATATGTATGTACGTATATGTATGCATTTATAAATATATGTGTACATATATGTATGTATGTATATATATATATATGTTTGTATATATGTGTGTGTACATATTTCTGTATGCATATAATATATACACATACATAAATGTATATATATATGTATATATAAACATACATACACATATGTATATATATATATATATATATATATATATATATATATATACATACATATATATATATATATATATATATACATGGAATGGAATTTTTTCTGGAACACACAAAGTGGTAACGACGGAAAAAACGTTCAGGAGATGCACAATTTTCCTTAAATTTTCTGGGTCAATTTGACAAAATTGAGTTTACCAGCGAGCGAACACTTGATGCGCCCCAAGTTGTGTCCGAACCTACAAGCGGTTCATGTCACCTCTCAATGTTTGAATTATATTTCTTTTATTGTAAGCGTTTCACGCTGTTTTCTTAATTCTGTAATTAATTTTAATTATAGATTTTATTAATTTCTTATTTATAAATCTTCTTTTAATAAAAAATTATATAATTAATGAATTTCCACTTATTATAAACATGTTATCCCTGTTCGCACTTCTTACAGAAAGCATTTTCATCCCGTGCGATTTAAATTTTTCTATAGTTTCGGAGGGTAATAAGTGAAAATTTAGCCTACCGTCATGTGATCCGGTTAATTTTAATAATTGAACCGCTCATATTGTTCCTAAATCTATAGTTTATCAAGAAATACAAGTTCCTTTACAGGTCTCAAGTGCTACGCAACAGTGTAAATGGGTTCTTATTTCGACTATCAATAACTTTATATAATACTACATTTAAAAAATATATTTACCATGTGTTAATAACGTTTTCAAATTTAATATTTTAAATTAATAAATGTTTTTTGCTTTATAATAAGAAATATATATTGTATGTAACGGAACAAAATTTTTGAGACATCATTTGCTACTCGTAAAGCATTTCGAATTCTTATAAATCTCAACTTTGTATTAAATAGATTAAAAATCTATGCTCTATAGCAGTGGTACGCAAGCTAGGGGTCGCCAAATTTTTATGAAATGCATTATCCCCGCATGCTTCATACCATACAGTACCATACAACGGATATTTGATTTGAGAAATGAAGTGTACATGTTTTTAATCGAAAAGAAACATAGATTGGCAAGTTAATATATCAATGAAGTTTGGCTAGGGAAGCTGAGCTATTTAGTTGATATTTTTGAAAAACTTAACGACTTAAATTTGAGCTTGCAGGGTGAGAATTCAACTATCATAACTGCAGCCAGTAAAATTCAAGCTTTTAAGAATAAGCTTAGTCTTTGGCAACGTGAACTGAATAAAAACAACACCGATATGTTCCCTTGCTTTAACGATTTTATCAAGGAAAATAATATAGATATATTGACATTTAAAAACATCATTTCTAATCACATTGAAAAGTTAAAGAAAAAATTTTCGGGAAGATTCTAGGATTTTCCTGAAAACGATCTTGGTTGGATTCGTGATCCATTTTCCTTTGACATATGCAGTTCAACACTTCAAATTAGTGAGAAAGAGCAATTGATAGATCTAATTAGTGATTATACTCTTCGAAATCAATTTAAGACTCAGCCTTGCCAAAAATTTTGGCTATCCGTGGAAAAACAATATCCCGTTTTATACAAGAATGCCATCAGAGTGTTAATACAATTTGCATCAACGTATTTATGTGAAACTGGATTTAACAAACTATTTTCAATAAAAACTAAATACCGCTCGAGTTTAAACCCTGAAGATAATATGCGAATTGCAATTAGCAATAACATCGATGAGATAATTAGAAACTTGCAGCCACATACATCTCATTAAAGGGCAATTTACTTATTTTTGTGTTGTACAAAAAATATTTTCTTAAAATTATAAATAAAATTAATATCAGTCAAATAGGATGATGTTTTTAATCGATGAAACGAAAGAAATGCGAGAAATATACATCGTATTTTTGTGAACATTTATCTCTAGGGGTCGCCAAAAATTTTCTCTCTACAAACGTGGTCGCAGTCGAAAAAAGTTTGCGCACCACTGCTCTATAGAATGAATTAAATACATTAGAAATTTAATCTCATTCACAATTTTAAAAAAAAATTCAAATTAAAAAAATAAGTACCCAGTTTTAAAAATCATTTTAATAAAGAAATATTAGAAATTTTAGAACTTCCACAAAATGTTAATTCTTTCTTTAGATAATAAACAGGTATTCAAACTTGGAACATTTCGAGCAGGTAGATTGAGTAGATTTTTTTACTGATAATTGTGAAAATTAGAGTTA
The DNA here is from genome assembly GCA_032207245.1 of Pardosa pseudoannulata. Classification (NCBI taxonomy): domain Eukaryota; kingdom Metazoa; phylum Arthropoda; class Arachnida; order Araneae; family Lycosidae; genus Pardosa; species Pardosa pseudoannulata. The sequence goes on from CM063509.1 coordinate 194,439, forward strand.
AAAAAAAAAAAAGCCTCTGAAACGAAAGTAAAGAAAAAGAGCCGTGTATAACAAACCTTAAAATGTTCCAGATACATAAGAAGTACACCAGATTTCATTTTTATGTTTTTCTTTTCTTCTTTGGGGATCCACTCAGCAAACTTTACATCCGATTTCCAGTATATAAACAAGCCCCGGATAGGCCACAGATCTAAACATTTTCTCTTGTTAACTCTTTATGTACTACTAATTTTTAAAAGATTTTCTTTTTATGTTTTTCTTTTCTTCTTTGGAGATCCCCTCAGCAAACTTTACATCCGATATAAACAAGCCCCGGATAGGCTACAGATCTAAACATTGTTTTCTCTTGTTTATGTACTACTCATTTTTTAAAAGAAGTTTACTCTTTATGTACTTCTAATTTTTAATTTACGCAATTTTACCTGTCTTGCTTTAATACCTTCCTTTAATACTAAAACTAAACTGCTCGAAGCAACAGCCCCTGGGGGACTAGGGACTACGGTAACCAAGGGCCCTGGGGTGCTAAGCATATGTTCCGGTTAGGTGGTCAGTCTTACGCGGAACCCCCAGTGTTTAGTTTCCATGCACGCTTGGTCCTCAGTTCGTGTACCCACTGAAGGGATGAAAGGCTGAGTCAACCTTGCCAAGCACGGGGATCGAACCACGGACCTGTGGCGTGGGAGCCATACCCCCAACGTCACTGGGCTTCATTCCTTTCATACTTTGAAACCAAAACCAGTACCTTACTCACTTTTACTACCATCAGCGTTAAGTTATGAGAGTTTTTATGGGGTATCAAGGATTTCATACATTCCAAAAATCGAATTTTTTTTATAACTGATTATACTTTTTCGTTTGTTTCTGAACCGCTTTTAAAATCTCGCAGTCGATTGCGAGTGGTAGACAAAACAATATATAGATATTTGCATATCCAATACTTGTTTCATTCGGCTGATCCATGATCAGAGCCTTTTTCGCTCAACACTATCCGGAAGATTATTCGATCTATCTACTTGGAATTTTTCATGTTTATTATCTTTAGAATGAAATCAATATTTTTGGAATTAAAAAGATATTAAAAATTGTACATTTCAGGATTTTTTTAAATTTTGAATCATTTTATAAAATAGTGATTGTTAAATTTAAAATGGAATTAATTCATTCTATAAATCATACATTTCTAATTAATTTAATATAAAATTAAGGTTTGTAAGTTAACTGGCTGCTTCGCACCCAGCCTTCGGTCTGGGTAAGTAAGTTTCAAAATAGGATTTTACAGCAACTACTACAGATAAAAGTAGTAGTAAAAACGTTAAATCAACCTGCAGATGAATACAAGTTTATTTAAAATAAACTGTGTAGCGGAGAGAGTGGATGTGGGTCTTGTAACCCTCGAGGAATTCCCTGAAGTCACATGAATGTTTACGGAATTTTCTAGAAAACCTACACCACTTCACGCTTCTGCTCTATCTGTTTCATTATGGTGTCGCAGTTCGGTCGGTTTTTTATTAATATCTTATGGTTCCGCGGTGCGTCCATTCATAGATGGTTACAATCGAATTTTAATATAGAAGAATATTAGAAATACTTCAGGGACAGCAAATTATGTCTAAAAATTTATGTTCTGTTGATTTTTTTAACGAAAAATATTTATTAATTGAGAATATTAATGTTGAAAATGATGTTGAAAGAGGGTAAAAATCTTTTTTAATTGCAGTAATATTAAATTTCGTTCTAAATAAGAAGCCATGCACAGTGTTGCGTAGCAGTTTCAAGCCCCGTGATTATCTTTTGATAATTGTAAATCATGAGAATAAGGGAGGGGATTCCTACTTTATTTTTGGATTCAATTTGTTCTTTACCTAAACAGCAGTCATGATAACAGTGAACAAGGCCAACCGAAAAGGTTGATAACCGCCGATGCCACTACGGTCTACTGTTTGGCTCACGAGGGCTAATGAAAAACCCATCCATGCCGTCAGTGGAATTCAAACCCGGTACCGGAAAGCAGCTCTCTACCATTCACCTGCGATGAGAGGAGAGATTCCTATGCAAAAGCAAAAAAGTATTCAAATGTTTTAAAAGTATAATGTTACACAAGGCTATAAACAAACAATATTCTACAAATTACAAGTTTTAGAAATACAATATATCGATCCCTTATTAAAGAAAGCGCCATCTAGAGGTGGTTGGCAGTTTCTATTTACTAAATATTCATTCATCAAAGTAGTTTTAAAATGTTAAAACCCTGTCAAAGTAAATGAATATTCACTCTCGAAAGGATTTCGAAATCCTTTTCCTACTTTCTATGTGTTTAAAGGGCTGATTCACTTTTCTTAAACCTTCAAAATTTTCGATTAAAAAAGATGTGTTATAGATCGAGATATTTTACACGTTTAAAATAAAACAGAATGAAAAAATTCAGTTTAATTTAAAAGTTATAAGAGACACTCTAGTGATTTCTGGGCTTTGCAGTTGAATTAATAATGAGAGTAATATTTTTTTGTTACTTGTCAAAATCACCCCCCACAAAAATGGGGGAAAAATTTTAAACATATTTTGAAAATAAAAAATAGGCTTAAACTTATGGGATTTTTTTGAAATTAGATTCCATTTTAGAAGTATGTTCTTCGTTAAAAACATCAAATTTAACATTTGTGTGCAAAATATTTCTAGCAAACGTGGGCGAAAGAGAGCAGTTTTAATAAACACACACACACACAAAAAAAAAAATCAACTTAGAAAGATGTTTATTTCAACATTTTTTTAAAATTATTTTTATAAGTATCTTATATAACAGATTTCCACAAAAAAGTGTTTCGATATTTTAGTGCGAAAAGTGGGAAAGTAGCACGTGATTGTTCTGTTTGGTCCAAGATTGTCTTGCAATAGACACGGCCAGGTGTCCGATTAACTGTTTAAATAAGAACCTGTAACATGTAGCAGTTATGGACTTGTGCAAGTAAGTACAGGATTTACAAAATACGGAATGTGTCGTTTGTTTTTGTTCTCTCAGATCAGCACCCCCACCATCAAAACCGGAAGTGGTGTGTCGAGCGAATTGGTGATCCGAGTGGAGCCCAGCGACAACGGCATGGTCTACAAGTGCGAAGCTAACAACACTGCCACACCCATGCCTTTGGCTGTCTTTGTCAAACTCGTCGTTTACTGTAAGTCTGATATATATATATATATATATATATATATATATATATATATATATATATATATATATATATATATGAATGCATAATTTATTGTTATTTATTTTACAAATGCCAAACACTTAGTGCCTAAACCATGGACTTTCCAACACTTTTTTAACAATGCCCTTACACAATTATTGAAATGTTGAAAAGCCATCGGATGACAAAACACCCCCCAATTCTGTAGAGATGGTCTTGTCAGACCCCTAAAAAGGGGTCACTGCAGCTCTCTCTCCCTCTCCAACAATCCATCTCTTATTCTTCGCAAGGTGAATCCCAGATTAACAAACAATTGAGTTGTAGGAAATGAAAGCGATCTATCAAGGCTCCCTTTTTAGCCCAAAATTCCACGATGGGTAGGAATCCAATGGAAAGAAACTCTGTGTTCCAATGTCTTAAGGCCTACACTCTAAAATTCTTTGGGATTAATGAAAGAAGCTTGAATCCGACAAGAGGACTGCTGTTGATATATGTTGTATTGCTTCAAATTCGGCATCAAACTAAAAATCTCACCGTAGGTCCTACCAACGGAATAAGGAGAGTTGGGGAAGGATCTCTACGAAGTTCAGTCTCAGTTTTTCGCACACAGGAAACATTTTTAACTTCCTAAAACAGCAGTCTGACCCCGATTAATACTAATCCGAGTTGTTATTCAAAATGAACATTCCATTTATACCGCATATAGTAAAGTAGAGTAGAGTATTTAAGTATTAAAGGAATTGATTAGAGACATTAAATTATTTTAGTAATTAATAAAAAATATTAAGATATACAATATGACAGAGTTAAAAAACCATGTCGACAACTTTACTGGCACAGTTTGGGCAACTTTATATGAAAGGGATTCTCCTTCCGATAAAATGGCGACTGTAGCTCGCCATGACAGTGACTAAAGTGACTCTTGCATATCGTAGTTAATTTATCCTAAAATGTCTAGTGTTGTGAATTTGGCAACACTTTTGTTACTCTTGGTTCAAGTCACGCCGTAAAATTTCATTGAATGTGAACATCGGTCAAAATATATTTTTGCTGAAGAATAAATACCGTGATGACAATGAAGGTCATTAGGAAGATACATTGAACTGATACTGATCAGAACTCAGAATGATAGAAAACCTCCTGAGAGAATCCAATTAGCAGCATCAATAATGCAGAGCTTTGGAAACGCTTCAAGTCAAGGTTTTGTTTTGACTTGATTTTTCCATTTTGGATATCATCGAACTATATGTAAAAATGGATATCAATTAAAAATATGTAAGAACAACTATAAAGTGATTCAAGTTGATTTTAACAGAGTATTTGGAAAAATACCAAAACTATTAGCATTATTGAGGTTTGGCTTGGATTATTCTTACTTTTTTTTCCGTTTGGGATAATATGCAAAATCGGGTATTAATTAAGAATGCGTCAGAATTATAAAATGAAACAAATTTTATTTAAATAAAACTTAAATGGTTATTTCAGGCACAGTTTTTCCTCATCAAATCGTCACCGAAGGTATTATTTTGTAACAAATATCACCACTGGGCTGACAAAAGAAATCGCTAAACACAACAACTTGTTGCTCAGATGAAACAAGAAAATATTCTCTTTGAAATAAAAATTATAAAATTGTTGCTTTTATATGCAATTATACTGTAGACATCATGACCAGATGCCAATCAAGAGTTATTTCTTGATAAGAAAAGCATTAAGTAACTTAAAATATAAAAATAAAAATTTATAGATGAAAGTGTATTTTCTACAAATAGAAATCTATTTAACGATGCACATTTTATATTTTATAAATAATGTTTTAATAGCTATATTTATTGCGATACAAATAAATGGTTTGATTAGTGGTTTAATCGTTTAGTTATTGGTCTTTTGTAAAATTATACAGGTATAACAGAGGTAGCATTTTTTATCATATTCCATTTCCTTCTCTTGTTTTTCTTTTTATACATTTTTTTTCAATGGTATTAATATAAAATAATTTTAAAAAATTTAACGAGAGGGAACAAGAAAATTAGTAACAAATGAGTTCATGAGAGATATGTAAAATAAACTTTCAAAATTTTCATATTTAAATAAAAAAAAGCTCTTTAATAAATATGAATATATAAATTAAACTCATACATCTTGATAACATGTTGCCCGTTTCCAGAAAATATCTCACTTAAAGAATCTTCTTGATTAAATAAACAACCTCATTTCCAAAAAGTCCCCCAAACTTGATTAGGCTCTGTACCCTAACTGTACTTTTAATGAATACTGAGTTAATTAAACATTAAAAAGTATGGTGCATTCAGTCAATTATGGCATGCTCCTCCAAGTGGCAGAACCTCATTCTGCAAATTCCTATCTCTGACAAAATCTTATTTTGGTACATTTAGTTAGGTTAGTGTGTCAAGTGCTCCCCGAAATGTCGTACCTCAATCGGAAGATTCTTTTTTCTAACACAATCTATTTTTGGTGTATTTAGACGATCTGGACATTCCTCTCCGAAATGACAGTATCTCTTTTTGAAGATATCCATTTCCGACACAATCTATTTTTGGTTCATTTATTCAATTGGGACATTTCTCCCCGAAATGGCATTAACTCATTCTGAACATATCCATTTCCGACACATTCTATTTTTGGCTCCTTTAGTCAATTGGGACATGAGTTCCCCGAAATGGCAGTACCTCATCCTGAAGATTCCCATGTAGGACACAATCGATTTTTGGGGCAATTACTCAATTGGGACATAGCTCCCCGAAATGGCAGTACCTCATCCTGAAGATATCCATTTAAGACGCAATCTATTTTTGGTGCATTTAGTCAATTGGAACATGAGTTCCCCGAAGTGGCAGTATCTTATTCCAAAGATATCCGTTTCCGACACAATCTATTTTTGGTGAATTTAGTCAATAGCGACATGTGCTCCCCGGTACCAGATTCTCTTTTCCAACACCATTTGTTTTTGGTATGTTTAATCAATTGGGACATGTGCTTCCCTGAATGGCAGTACCTCATTCCGAAGATTCCCATTTCCGACACAATATATTTTTGGTGCATGTAGCTATCTATGAGTATGTGTGCGATACTCATTTATTTATCAACAAAGAATCTAAAGTATGAATGATTCATTACAGAGAGGCATAACCGAACCTTTCATTTCTGTCTTTATCTCATGTTGGTAGATGTACAAGAACATTTAACACGAACCAAACAGTATGTTTCCCAAAGTATTTAAGGGGTTTTAAACATTCAAAAAATCGAAATTTTTTTATAACTGATTATATTTATTTATTTGTTTCTGAACATATTAAACAAACCGTTTTGAAAAGTTATAGAGAAACAATGTTCAGGCTTATACGGAGAGTGTTTATGTTCTAATGATCTATGATTTTTAAAAACTTTTTTAAGATTAAAAAGAATGATTCAATATATATGTTTGAAATGTTCCATGTTTGAATTTGTTTATTTTATATATAATAAATTAATATTTTGTGGAAATTTTAATATTTAAAAATATTATTTTGATTAAAATGAAGTTAAAAATTACATATTTATTGTGTTTTATTTTGAATTATTTTTAAGAGTTATTGACGTTAAATTTAATTAATTCATTCTATAAAGCATAGATTTTCAATCAATTGAATATAAAATTATGATTTATAAGTTAATTCTTTCAGGAAAACAAATGATGTCTCAAAACATTTTTTTCTGTTAAATATATTATATATATTTTTTAAAACAAAAAAAATAATTATTAATTGAAAATATTTAATTCGAAAATGTTATTAAGAGCTTATAAATTTTTTTAGTTGTAATAATATAATATATACTTGTTGGCAGTCGAAATAAAGAACGCATTTGCACTGTTACGTAACAACCCTTGTTCTTTCAAGAAAAGTGAGTAATATTACACTTACCGTCCAGTTTCATAGACTGCTCTGACACAATAACGGGATGTCGCCTGTTTTTATTGACACAAAATTTATCAATATTTACTTCTATTTACAATGAGCAAAACGTTATAAGTGTTCGCTCACCACCCATTAGCCGCAGTAGCGACCTCTATCGGTGTATGAGGTTCGGGGCACTCCTACATCTATGTCTCAAAATTAATTCTTCTTTAGTTTGGTCTAGATTGACTAATTTTCAGAAAGGAAAATAAAATTTTTTAACGCCATGAAAATAAGTTTTGGGGTGTCTTTACAATTGCAGTTTTCTATTTCTGTGTGGTTATTCAACACTCTAACTCCAATGGTGGTCATGAAACACACGACATATTATTCATAAAAATGTTTCTATGTGATTGGGGTGTATCGAATTTAATTCGAGTATTTATTTTCAGTTCCTCCATCAAACGTTACCATCACCGTAAAGCCTTGTGACCCAAAAGCCGGAGATGAGGTAAGACTTTTTTAAGGCCTTCTTCTCACAAAAGAACGGAATGTCATTTTAAAGCTAAAATACTAAATATTTGAAAATATATGAGTAACACATTCGCTTTGTTTGCAGCCATTGCTCACGAAACCAAGACCTAAGGTGTCTTACTTTGCTGCAGAAAACTAATTATATTTTTCCATAAAATTAGAACGACCCACAATTGCTTCAACTGTTCAAAATAGAGGATGTTTTTATTTTTCAGAACATGGAAAAGAAATTGATAAGTTCAATTTCTAATTTAAAATAAAAATTTTACCTCTACTTCATGAACGCAGGATTCTAACATAGAAATAAAAATTTCACTGTCTATGAAAAAGATTAGGGTGTATCTCGAACTTATACCTCAAACCGAAGCATTTTTACGAGATTAATAATTGGCATTTAATCACGACTCGTGTTCTATTCGATAACAGAATGGTACCAATATGCTCAGTATTGTAAAAAAATATGAAAAATCAAAATCTTTGAAATTTTAAGAGCCCTGTGATCTTTTAAAGTCGATTCCGAATGACTACGAACATCCATGATTCGAACCCGGTACCCCCAGACCATTCGGCCTTCTTTCTGCTACATCTCTGTTAGAAAATAAATCTTGATTTGCATCACCATAATAAAGCGAAGTATTTCTAGAGGTAGAATACTAAATAAACGAGTGAAAATAGATGACTGTAAAAATGAGTGAAACACTGCAAAGCACCAGCTTTATAATATCTCCTGGTTTATCGTTTCGAACTTGGTTTTTCTTCAATTAAAAAACTTTGAGTGCTTGATAAAATCATTTTTCCACTTTGTCACTTTGGTTTCTAAATATTATGAACAAATGTTACAAAATTAACTTTTATTCCAAGTAAAGCAAAAAGGAAGCATGGCATAATCGCTTCCCGGGAAACAAATTCCCTTACAATCAGTTAGGCTCTCTACGATGAGGACGTAGAGAAAGCCTGAATCTGAAGTTTGTAGAAAATGACTCAGTCTGAACATTTTAGAAGCACAAAATATATTTCCTTCGCTACCATTGCTGGCACAGGCTTTTTTGTCTTTTATCAGTACCACTGTTTCAGTAATTTTTAATTTTTAATTCCTAGCAAAAATCTGAAGTATTAAGAAATGAGTGTGTTTACATGCAATATTAGCCTCACTGCTACGATTTTATAGAGTATTAGGAAAACTAATATTAGTTCCAAAATCTATACTTCACTGTTTAATGTTTACTTCTCATTGTAACCTTAGGCCATAAATTTGCAGTAATTTTCTTTAATTTCAGAAATAAACTTTTATACTTGGAATCTGAGCAAAAACTAAAGGAAAATATCCGAAAAGAAGGCAAAGTAACATTTAAAAGTCCCAATCAAAATAATAAGTAAGTACATCGGTTGGTTGAATGCCTTTCGTGAAGTCTCACTCATCAAGTGTCACTTTAGGAACCCAAATGTCCTTTGGTTCCCAACCCAACAGCCCAAAGTTTACATGTTCTCCTGCCCAGTTCTCCTAGGAAGTTCAAAATCAACAAGTAATGTTTCTTAAAGTGTCAGAAAAACTCAACAGCGCTACACTCAACTTTTTTCCAACATGAGAGCTCTCGAGACCGCTTAAAGCCAATTTCGAACAACTACATACCGCAGTGATATTCGAATCTCCGGTACCGCCCTAAACACGTGGGTGTTTACAATGAGTCCTATTAGCATTACACACGACTTCTAACAGTCGCTCCCCTAGGGGAGGAGGACATTTTTTCAGATAACTTCATCTATTCTGGGAACCAGAGTTCTTAGCTATTGTGGGAACGAAAGGGTGTGTAGTACGAAGTAGAGTCAATAAGTTCCCGGAATGGTCCCCTACATTCATGCAGGTGTTTGTTGGAGGGAGGTCGGCACCAGTAATAGGGAACACACACAACCATCTATATTGCATTTATGGTACTGTCGGTGAGATCATTTCTGACAAAGCGGTCATTCGTCGGATTTTAAAATGTCATCTGGGGAGCAAACATCCAATTCTGCGTTTTACTCTAGAAATCACCTTATGAGACGCTCGAGATGTAGAAGATAGCATACGGAAAAATCTGCCGTGTTCTAATGGTAGAAGGTCGAAGACAACATTCGGATTAGACATATCTCCTCTTCCACCGTAGTTGAGAATGTTGAACACGTTCAAGAAATGGTGCGTGTGGGTAAGACCGTCGATGCTGTTGCGTCAGAGCTCGAAATTTCTCATGGGAGCGTGACATTTACCCAGCATTCCTCATGATTCTCCCTATTGTCAATAAAGAACTTTACTGGGAGATCCTTAAGCGTCTACAAGACGCAATCAGACGAAAACGACCGGAAAATAGGTTTCTTTTACACGGCAATGCTCCACTGCATCGTGCTGTAATTATGGGTACCTTGCCAGGAATAGTGTTACCACTTTGGAACAGCCTCCGACCAGCACCTGTAGATTTTTACCTACGTCCACGGCTGAAATTGAAGAGGTGCCGTTTTGTGGAATCAGATGAGATGATCGGAAATCCGATGAAGCATCGGATAGGCCTCTCCTAAAATGAATTCCATGAACGTTTTGAACAGTTAGGACAGTACATTGAATCCTGTTGTCTTATTTTTAATAATTTGTTTTTGACCCCACCTCGTATCTAATCTTTATCCCATCTGTCTGTTCCTAAAGACGCTGTTTTTCTCCTGTAGGTGACTCTGGCCTGCACCTCGAGCAGTAGCAATCCTCTGGCGAGGATCTCCTGGAAGAGAGACGGTCGCCACGTGCGGGACCACACAGAGGAGACGTTCAGCGCCGACTACGGGGCCATCTCCACCCGGAGTGTCCTCACTTTCCCCGTGTCTTCAGCAGACGACAGGGCCATCTTCGAGTGCAAGGCCAAGAGTGACGACCTCCCCCCCGTCACCACCAACGTCACCATACGCGTCAGGCGTGAGTACAACACCTTCCTCTCCGGTACAGTGCGGATGAATTTAATCGAATTAGGCAAAGTTTTGCTTCACATTCTGCTAAATTGTCGAAATGTGACGTTGCGAGTGTGTTGATTTATTGGTACATTACAGGCTTACCAATGACACACCAAACCGGATTATAACAAATATATAGGTATATGTTGTTCAAACTTACTATTTTCTCCTATTTCATTTACTGACTTTGATAAAAACACAAAATTATTAAAAACCGCTTTATTTAACTTTACTGCATAATATTCTTAATTAAACCAATGTTTATGGGAAAAATAACTTTTCTATCCTATTTTGTGTTTTGTATGCCAACCATTATTAATCAGGTTGTTAAACGCTGATTTTAGAGCTCTCAATCTGTTTAATGTCTCCGTGGATTTTATAACTTGATGACTTCGTAAATAATCTTTGTGGAGATGTTTTCATCGCTGAATCGTCGGATTTACTCTCTTGTGTGATCACAGCACCTCGAATTATCCCAAAGAACAAACTTTTGAAACAATCGACTTCCTTCCTCCAAGATTTAGGGAATACACATTCGAAAGAAAGAACAGTCAATGAACGCAATCAGATATGTAGCATGCGATCTGATTATTAGTTATTTAATTACTACATAGATGGCGCTACAGTATTGAAATAAACGATTTAATTAAGAATATGTGGAATGAATTTATTTAATCATATGTAAAAATAAAACTTTAAATTTTCTACTAATGCATATTAGATGCCACCTCGTATTATCTGCTCTTCAAAATTATTTAGATTGTAAAAATTTACAAATATAACGATCTCAAAAAATAATAGATGGCAGCACCAGCTCATATTTACACCAAAACATTTTTTTGGCATAATACTATTACTTAAATTAAAAGTAATTCGAAAAATTAAATCTTCACCGGCAAATTAATAAATAAATGGGATTCAGTTAATATTTGTGCATTTATTTCTATCAAGAATCTGGAATGGAGGCACTTTGTTGCATTTCTTATTTGTTTTTCGCCGTTACTGCAGATTAAAACACATCGTATAAAATTAAGGGGTCTCAGAACTGATGAACTGTACATTCCAGTATTATTGTCACTACTTTACAGAACTTTTTTTATTCCATAATAAAATGTCCGAAATTTCATTTTTCAATATCTGTTTTATATCTCTTTAATAAACTGACCTTAAATAATAAATTAATAACTATTAAATACTTATTATAATTAAACTTATTAATACTTATTATAATTAAATACCTATTATAATATTTATATATATTTTTTAAATATACATTTATGACTTGATTTCGTTTTTTTTTTTTTTTTTTTTTTTGTTTTTTTTTTTTTTGTTCAAACCAGGCTCATTTGCGTACATGTATACAAAAAATATTTTGCACTTAAATGTTTTAAATGAAGAACCTACTTGTAAAATTGAATCTAACTATAAAAAACCCCATAAGTTTAAGGACTTATTATGTATTTTAAGCATGATTTTACTCCTTTTTGGGGAGTCACTATTTACATCTCTAAATAAAAAAATAAAATAAAATGAAAAATTAAAAAAAAAATTACTCTTGTAAATTGTATAATTTTAGTTCAATGACAATAAAAATCGTTCTGTTGGAATGCTGAAAGTGTTGTGCCAATATATTCAATAGGTTTTCAGAAATCTTGTTCGGAAAGTTAAAAATTGGCATTCTGAGTAAAATCGACTTAAAGTAATAAGTCAACAACTGCTTTAGAGTGTTTTTAAGATTTTTATCCCATGAAATTCACACCTGCGGATTATATTAGGGTCATTTAAAAATTTTTCAAGTTTTCATATCCATTAAACTTTACACAAACAACAGAAGAATTTACCTTTAAAAATGGAGTTTAACAATATGCGAATACCAATGTTGACGTGGAAGTATTTCTGAGTAGAATTTTCAGTTTCAACAATCCACCATGTTAGAGAAGAAATTCGATAAGTTTGAATATCCGAACGTATGATCACACATGAAGTTTTGTCCCTGGGCCAAAGTACTAACGCATCAATTAACGTGTGAGAAAGAGTGATTTAGTTTAAAATGAACGTGACAAATCTGATCACGATCTAATGTTAAATAGTGTCCTTCTCCAGTAGCGCCATCTATGAACCAACTAAATAACTGATAACATCCCATGCTACGTTAATACTGTTTTGCCAAGAATCCTTATCTATGTCTTTTCGAATCGCAGCTTTAGAGATTTCTTTTGTTTGAAAGGACTTGTATTAGCATGTTCTGGTTTTTAAAATAGATAATTCCTTTCGGACAATATATTGTAAATATAAAAAATACAAAAAAAAGTTTAAAAATTCAAAAACCAAATAATAAATTTTAAAATGTTATAAAATAAAAGAAAAACATTTTTTGCTATTACATATTAATTTTTGTACCAGTAGTTATTTATTTATTTATTTTCACCGTGTTTTCTGCTTTGCATTTATGTTTCACAATTTATCGTTAGACTCCTAGTTCTCCCCGTCGCTAATAGATGGCGCCAACGAATTTACTATCCCAATTGCTTGCATTTTTGCGCCTGGAATCTGCTATTTTACTTGGCCTGTGATTGGTTCTAAAATTGGTGAAATTATCTGGTGATGCTTTCCACGATTGGCTTTTTATCTATTTATTTCTCTATTATTTATTCCTTTATTTACAAGAATTTGGAACGTACAAAGAATGGAAATTGAAAGTTCTAATTGTAAATATTGCAGCTGTGTTTTATCGGAAAAAGTATTTAACAAAGCATGTAAAAGTTTCTCATTTAGGCAAACTATAATTAACGCAACTTTAATTAAATATTAGTAAGCCTTTAATTAAATATATACTCTCCCTCCCTCCCTTTGAAAAAAAATTCTATGTACGATCCTGTCTCTTTCTGATTGTTGAAATGAGAAAGAGAATTCACGGGAAGCGTCGCCAATTTTAGAAATCGCTGTCCGGGTTCTAGGCTCCTGTCATTGACTTATGCTCTGCCCGAGTGTATTGTTGAACCACAGTTTACTCCTTAATTAAGTGAACTCCTTAATTAAACAGCGTGTTGTTTACTCATAGCTTTAAAGTGACAACGATTCGGAAGTGTCGCTGAGCTCCAAATTATATTCTGGTCTTTTGCGTTCGGAATTCTTTACTATTTTGACCCTCGACTGTATATTGTCCAATTTTATTACTAGACATACTAAAGCTAAGAGAGAAGTATATAGTAAATTACAATGAGGGAATTTTGAAACAATAGCACTTTTGGATCTCCATAGAAACCGAACGCGGCAAAGACAAACTAACTGAGTTCATATAAAAAAGGCGTCACGGCAGCTGCAACAAGAGAAGAAATATTCCAGGCCTTCGAACCGTCATTTTTCTCGTTCCGGTTCAACTGAAAAAAAAAATGTATATCTATTCACTTCCGGTTTTCATTTCGCCTAAAATAACAGTTTTCGGTTCAGTTTTAATGAATAAGTTTATTTTATTATATTCTTATTAGCACTAAAAATAAAGTTCTAACAAAAAAAAAATCGTAATTGTATCAAAATTTAGACTAGTTCATTTTTTTATAAGTGGTAGACTATGAAAAATCCATAGAGTGAACTACACGAGTGGCGAGCAAAGAACGGTGATCATTATCCAAATCGCATTCGACGACTGATTTCAATCTGCGTTCTGCAAGTAGTTTCATAAGAAACTGAAACAGGAAAAAGTACACGAAATCGAACAGCAATGGAGATGCAATGATAATGATAGAGTTGATGTTCATTTAGAAAATACTGATAAGTTGATTACAGTAACAAAAAACTGAATCGAACCGAAATGAAGCTTTATTTTTTTCAGTTCAGTTCCGGTTTTCGATCCGACCAAAATAACGGTTTTTTTTTTCCGGTTCAAAGCCCTGAAATTTTTTTATTATTTCTTTGGGGTCCAGCTGATTTTAACTCTTTAAGGCCCCCACTCTAACTGAGACAGTTGAAAATCGGATAGAATGTTTCACAGCGGAAATGTTCTGAGACAAAAGAGTGCAAATACTTTATTTGTAAACAATGAGGTCTTCGAATGATTTCAGACAAGCCGGAGTTCCCGGAGCCTTACCAGCGCGTCGACGTGATCGAGGGCACGAACGCGACCATCAACATCAGCGTGTTCGCCTACCCCCCTGTCGCCTGGTTCTCTTGGACGAAGGATTCCTCCCTCATCCCCCCGGTGTCGGAGATGGACGATCACGTGCACCGGGTGACGTCATCGGGTCCGACGCTCTTCATCATGAACGTGGCCCGGAAGGACGGCGGCACTTACGTCTGCATGGCCGAGAACGAAGAGGGAACCTCCAACGCTACCATCATGCTCAACGTGCAGTGTACGTAACATTCTCTCCCTTTCCCCTTCTTAGTATTTCATATCGGTCTACCTTAGCTGTCACAACAAAAATGGTTCCAATCATCTAAATTCCTTGCCCTCTCGTTGGAATATCTCCGCGTCATCCCTCGATGAGAGCCGAACATTATAATAGTAAAGTGTTTTCGTGTTTCATTCCATGCTCATCGTTGGTCTCAAAAAGACGTATATTTTTCAAAGTATAAAATAAAGTTAAATTTTAAATGGTAAAATTTTTAAATATATATATTAAAAACTTTTTTTATTTTCATAAGCACTAAAGGTTAGTTCATTAAAAGCGATGTATAACTTATTTCTACAAAATTTTTGAGGCCTTTTAGTGTGGAATATCGAAAAGTAGTCACAAAACCGTGGGATCCTTATGTGTAACAGTCCTGTGTTCATTTAAAAAGATAACGTATTTTGCATGATTAAATGATAGAAGATTTTCCATTCACCCCAAACCCTTATGCTTTTCTAAAGAAACTGCGTTTAGTTACGCAGTTAAGTTTTTTACCCTTTTGTCAAAATTAATAAATAAAAATGAAAAGTTAAAACTATAGAATGAAGGGAGAAAACATTTTGAGATTTTAATAACCTTAGAAGGAGATTGGTCGCTTGAGACATTTTCTTACCTTTTTTTCCGTGAAGGTTACAGTTATGAAATGGGGAGAAAACACCCTATCGTTGTATTACACTGTCGTATAAACCTTGAATAAAGTTATAAACAAGTTTTAATGATGATATCAAAAATAGAATAAAAATGAAAATCTCTTTAAATTCTCTTTATAATATATCAAAAGAATGAAATAATTTCACGTTAACACATAAATAACTTCAATTTTAGTACTTCGTTGATCAAAAATGTACTCAAATAAAAGCATTTTTCATTATAACCTTCATAAACCCTTTAATGTTTTTTTTTTTAAATTTAGAGATTCAGTTAAAAAATGTCGAGTAAGAAAAAAATTTCTAGAGCATGCACTGCATACCGAATCTTCAAATTCCAATAAAATATTAATAGTTATTGTCAAGCTAACCATGAAGTAAAGTGAAAAATAATATCTTCTTCTTACCCTTGCCTTCCTCAGAATCGAATTCCTGTCCCTGGCCAGTTAATCATTTTTAAAAGTCTAATTCCAAACAGTCGAGCCACCTAAGTTTAGGCCTCCCTCTTTTTTGGGTGCCCAGAAGACATTTTTTGTTACACGTCCATTCTAAACAGGTGTCCTCAATCCTTATATATTGTACACTATCTATACACACCGATAAAATCGCATAACATAAATTAAGAAAACATTTGGCTTCCTTTCAGGATAACACTTACACTATCACCAATTTCTTCTAAACGCATGCATTATAATTTTTTTTTATACTCTTACATTCAATGCTTATATAAGGCAAACGTTTTTAACCTCTTATCATTAAAAAAATCAGAAAAGCAGCGACTTTCACCGACATTTTACAGCAACTTCTCTTGGCACTAACAGTTATTCTGAAGGAGCAACTGAAATAAAAACAGCAAAATAGAGTTGAGGGACCCAGCCAATAAGAAGTTAGGCATGGGGGCGGAGTAAAGGAGTTACATAAGAATAATTGCGTTCAAAAGAAATTAATTGTTCGATTTTGATTGTGTACACACACACACACACATATATATATATATATATATATTCATACATATATATGTATATATACATATACACACATATATGCACAAATATATATATATATATATATATATATATGTATGTATGTATGTATATATTGATTTAGTCTTTTAATTTGCTATATTGTTGATTGAAGATCCTGCGACGGTGATTAATATCACGAGCCTGGTGGTGGTGGCGGAAGGCGACAACGCGTACTTCGAATGCAGCATCTCGGCCAACCCTATCCTGCCCGACATGATCCGATGGAGCATCGAGGGAGGTGACCTTATTCTGAAGGAGAACCAGCAGTTCACTGAGAATGGTAGGTCTCTGCTCACGCTCTTCAACGTCTCCAAGCAAGACTCGGGCACTCTCCAATGCGAGGCGTTCAACGGAATCGGGGAGCCGCACCTCAAGCAAGTCAACCTCGTCGTTCTCTGTAAGCTCTCTCACTCATCTTTTCTTTAGACTTCCCCCGCTCTCAGTAAACGAAAATCGAATAGAATAGCAATGAAATGATATCCAGCAACCCGGGGTGTTGAGTTCATCGCAATCAGCGGTCACGCTTCTAGGGGGAAGGAAATATTCTAGGATGGCTTCGGCTAATCTGGGACCCAGAGGTCTCGGCTATCGAGGGCAATTTTGGGGTGTCTTGTGGTACAGAAGTCTTGGTCTCCACTGTGCGTTTCCGCCACTCTTGCTTCCAGCTCTATGTCTGCTCCAGGTTGATTTTGGGCGGCCTCATCCACTCGAGGGCAACATGGCCCGTGAAACACCATATTTTTATTTTCACTTCCTTATCTTTCGATACCATGTCACTGGCGATTGTATTAGGCTAGAAAATATTCAGCTGGGTATTCTTAACCCCATTTTGGCGGGCGCCTCAAAACTATTTTTGTTTTCGCACGCTATATACTATATGATGAACTGCAGCCGCGCGAGGAACTTGGCTTCATTTAGCCAAGTTCAAGCAGCCCCAAATTAATATTTCTGAAGTTTCAAATTCCGTGGGGGAAACTATTCAAAAAAGAAGTATCTTCGGTTGAAAAGGAGATTTTAAATATTCAGATTGATATTGTTAATATCTTGCGGACTCACTGGAAATATTTGGCATCTAACAGAATATAAATCAATATCCCTCTTTGAAAAAGGGAGTTTACTGATGTGCTGTGCGATGTTCCAAAAATCGTAAAGTGTTGATCCAAATGGAGATTCATAAAGGTTTTGAAAATGTTGTAAATTGTTTATAAAAACTATCTCTACATACTCCCGAAAGAAAACTCGTTTTAAAAAAGCATAAAAATTCTAGAAGCTATTATCTGAAAAGATACATATGTTTGAGATGTAATTTTAATTAACAAAATATGTGTCAATTGTCATAAACTCAATTTCGTTATTTGTTTCTGAACACATTTAAAAAAATCTCTTTTAAAAATTCGCTGTCTGTCGCGAGTTATAGACAAAAACAATGTTTAGTTATCTTTAGTTTGTTTATATTCTGCCGACTTAGCTGATCTAGAATCGTGTGCTTTTGAAAGTATTCAGAATTAAGCATCGAAATGTTCTTATTCAAACTCGATGTAGTACTTAGTTTAACTGTCGTTGGAGAAGAAAAACCGCCACTTTTATTTCGAGAAACAAAAATTGAAATGCATTATTTCATATTCATATTTTTTTATTTTAAAATTAAAAATATTTATTAGTTGAAATAATTCATTTTGAAAATATTATTGAAAGCAGGTAAATTTTAGTATTATTATATCAAGATATTAGTTATCGAGATAAGAACACGTTTCTACTTCTTCGTAGCAGTTTAAGGGGAGTCTTACTTTGTCTCAGTTTTACGTCTTCCTCAGAGACTCCTCAAATTAGAATGAAACGCTTGAACAAAATATAAGATATTTTTTTCAGATCGTAGAGATTAAATTAAGACTAAAAAATATTGGTAAGGTGGACAGTCCTATTTTAAAATCAAAATTTGACTTCTCCTTTATGCGCTTAGGATTCAAACAAAGATGGGGGTGACGTGAAAAAATTTCATTCGTTGCCAAAAAGAAAGTGTGTACCTCAAACTGAAACCTTTTAACGAAATTAATACTTTTTTTATTGAATAGGATTCAGATATTTACAAAAAAGTAATATATTTTTAAAAGTATAAAATACAGTTATTGAACTTGCCCATTCATTGGAGATATAAGTCATTCTGAATCTATTTCATCCAAATATTTCCTGTAGTTTTTGAAGTGCATTTCGAGCAAAATTCAAATTTTAGAAAAAGAGAAAAATGCAATTATAGAAGCAAATGCTTTTCTTCTTTAACTGTAAAAGAGTAATTATACAATTAATTATGACTCCTGTTCTATTTGGAAAATGGTACCTAAATGCACAGAAAAAAGTGGTAGTTTAGTGTATAAAAAAAATGAAAAATCAGAATTTTTTAAATTTTAAGAATCTTGTAACTTGGATGAAGATATTGCTGACTGTGTATGCCTGTGTGTTGTAGACAAACCCACCATTCTCCGTCACCTGGTGAGCACGAAGAACGCTGCCGAATTGTCGTCGACGCTGGAACTGCGCTGCATAGCGGAGGGAGACGGCAACATAAGCTTCGTCTGGTCCTTCAACAGCACGGTCATCCTGCAAGGACTGGACATTGGCCGCTACGACATCCGCTCCGCGCAGACGGGAGACCTGCAGTGGTGCAGCGTGCTCACCATCAAGCGAGTCCGAACCGAGGATTTCGGAGAATACACCTGCGTGGCCAGGAATCACCTCGGATACGATTTCATCAAGTTCACGCTCATCAAGAAAGGTCAGCACCTTTCTACTTTAGTCACAAATGAAAGACATTCTATCTTCCAGTGTAAAAAGAACTCTTTTACCTAATGATAACATGTTCTTTAAATTATAAAAACTAAGTTAATAAAATGAAAATTCAAATAGTTTTATATTTAACAACACTAAGAATATAATTATAAAAATTTACATAAATTATTATTCGAACAGATACTTAAATAAAAAAAATGTTAAAATTCAGAATTCATAAAATGCAATTTTTTTCTTAAATTTTAATTTAATAGGGTTATTTACGATGTGCAGTTATGGATGAAAGTGAAAAACAAACAAGTTCAGATTCTACAGGCGTTATTTCTTGATAGAAATTGGAACACATTAACTGAATCAGACAAACTGCCGTTGCGTTGACTGAAAGGGCTCATCAGCAAAAGAATTTGTGTGTAAATATGAGCAGGTGCTGCCATCTATTATTCTTTAAAAAAGATACTCATTTTTTATTATCAAAATAAGTTTTTAGCAGCGCTGCGCCGTATAACATGCATTACAAGAAAATTTAAAGTTTTTTAACATATACACCATGGATCTAGGGATGAAATTAGAGTAGTTTTGTAATCATAACTCTAAGCTGTAAAATATTGAAATTTTATACGCAATATCTAATTGTGCGCTCTTTAGGAATGCAGTCAGAACTTAAATTTCCATATATCGAATCCTAACGCTGAGAGTGGGTGACTAAAAGTAAAATATATCGATGCAGTTATAACAATTTATTTTAGGCGGTCAAAACCCTGTTTTTCTTTAGAATGCAGAATAAAACATCTGAATCATGAGGTTGAGTAGTTCTGTGTTCTCTTTTTGAAGCGTTCTTAATTTCCATTTGTGTTTCTGTTTCAGGTGCACCTGAAGCTCCGAAAAATCTGAAGGCCGTGAATGAAACGACAGATTCTATAACGCTAGTATGGAATCCCGGTTTCGATGGTGGAGCCGAACAGAACTTTCGAATTCGATATAAGAAATCGGGTACGTCAATATACTTTTATAGAGAAGCTCCTACCAACACAACGTCTTACACCATCGCAGGGTTGGAACCCGGAGCCCAATACGATTTCTTTATTGCCGCTTACAACCTGATAGGAGAAAGTGCCTTTACAGAGAACGTGCTCACCGTGGCAACCAAACAGGTGGTCGTTGGTAAGTCCTAACCGATCAAGGTTGATTTCCCCAATCACACTTTTCCCCGGATGAGGACACACAACACACAAAACAGTTGAGCAAGTGGTGTGCAAGTGGGATGCGTGAGTGGGTAGGTGCTGAGAGGCTCTTGTTCCTCCTTTGCAGTGCAACAGAAGACCACGACCGCCGGCCCCTCCATCACCGAGGCGGAGAAGCAGCGCAGGGCAGGAAACCGGATGTGGCTCATGTCCTCCATCCTGGGAGGGATCTCATTCGTCGTGTCCTGCATCTGCTGCGTGTGCTGCATCTGGAGGAAGTGCTCGCTACTCACCTCAGAAGGTAACACAATTCTTTCGATTCGCTTCGAAAATTGCTTGTTCCATTGATGGGACTCGATATAAAAATCCAGAATAACTACGTTTCGCAGACGTGCAGGTTCCTGAAAGTGTCGCCAGGACGACTCGATCGAGTGGTCTCTATTGGGTTCAAGTCCAAAAGAGTACGGTAAACTCATCCCGGTGCTCTTCGTACCCTGCGAGCATTTATGAAACGACTTTTATCCTTGAGCGAGCATTTATCCTTGTCCTGCTGAGGACAAGGATAGATGCATACTTGTGTTGATCCACGAAAACATTCCCCAGATCATAACGGTCCCTCTTTCAGCTTGGAGGTATTTGTTGTAGACGTTTCAACATACGTTCGAGGGGGCATACAGCTGAACACCTTACTGTCAAAACCGCTGCTTGACTGCGAGACACCCGTCAGGCTCTGATTTTAATTTCCTCCTTCACGGTGAGGAGTAAGTAACTCTACGGACATTACGGCACCTCGGGCTGAAGTTGTATTTCGTTTAGCACGACCTGAAGAATACGTACGGCTTGAAACTCGTAGCCGCAGACGCAAAATACGTTGTCTCCCCACCTCAGAAGGTGAAACAAATCAACTCACCTTTCAATTTTAACCCCGTGACTGCTTCATCGGTCGACAGCTTCAAAAATTCTGCATATTTTAATACTCGAACGTCCGTCGGTGTCGATTGGACACCAGAGTCTGTTACCCTTTTCGCATTTTTTCAATGAAGTTTTCTTGACTTTTAATCATTTTCCATGATAATTACGAGAAAAGTTTTGTGACTCTAAGTTCATTAGGAGAGATTTTAAAACTAAATCCCAGCATAACGTCCACTGCGACAATTTATCATCATAAATAGCTATCGGTCAATAGTTCTCCAAGTAGACACCATTCGTAAAACAAAGTACTATCACTTATTTTCGCAGCGGAAATGAATCATTTATATTAAAATTGCTGTGTCTACACAGCATTTGCTTATCTGCTCATAAAAATAAAAAATTCATTTGATTTTCGAACCTTGTGGAGAACAGACTCCCTGAAACGATGGCTCGCAAAAAAAGTTTAAGCTGTTCATTTATTTCATGATCTATCTGAGTTTCTACAATTTACCAGGATGTACAATCAAGTAGTACGGGAGCGAAAAAAGGTTGGGAAATGCTCTTTTAGATGGAAAATGAATCAAAGAGAAAAACCAAATAACTATATTAATACAATTTTTTTTTTCATTTTTTTAATCAAAACGATATAAATAGAAAATAAATGAAAACACTATTATTTTTAATTGTATTTATCTGTGGTATCGTAGAATAAAGTGATACATAAAACCCATCAAATTTCATTAAATATGTATTCCTTTATTAATTAGAATGTCGCAAAGTTCACATTTGATATAAATAGTTTTGAAGTGCTTCTATCTGTTATATTTACTTTCTCTTTCAAAAGAGTAGATAAATTTCTATTTCTTTTACGCTCCCCTCCACAAATGTCTGACTGCATATTAAGATCCTTCCTCACTTTCGTCCACTGCAAGCCATAATCACTATCTGGAGATACACGATAAAATGGTCATGGTAGAGGATGGCTTCCGAAAAGGTTTTTCTCCAGACATCAAAGAT
The DNA here is from genome assembly GCA_032207245.1 of Pardosa pseudoannulata. NCBI lineage: Eukaryota > Metazoa > Arthropoda > Arachnida > Araneae > Lycosidae > Pardosa > Pardosa pseudoannulata. The sequence continues at coordinate 216,981 of CM063509.1, forward strand.
AGAATGCGCTGCTCAAGTCCGCATCAAGTCCGCGCTGCATCAAAGATGCGCTGCTCAAGTCCGCATTAGATAGAGGAAGCATCCACTCGCTTGGCTCACTGAATGGCCCAATGCATCGCCATCAAGGCGAGCACTACATTGGTCAATAGTGGGGAAGAGGCATTTCCTCCGCAAATTTCTAACTGATTATTAAGGTCCCTCCTCACTATGGTCCACTGCAAGTCATAACCAATGTCTGGAGATACACGATAAAATGGCCATGGTAGAGGATGGCTTCGGAAACGGTTTTTCTCCAGACATCGAAGATAGAGGGCATTCGCTGCTCAAGTCCGCATTAGATAGAGGAAGCATCCACTTGCTTGGCTCAGTGAATGGCCCAATGCATCGCCATCAAGGCGAGCACTACACTAGTGAATAGTGGGGAAGAGGCATTAGACTAACCTTATATGGAAAATAAATGAGACAGGTCGCATTGTCTCTGTGGGATATGGAGAAAGTGGTTGAGTGCAGGTGTTGTTGTTGTTGTTTCAGTGATCATCCCAATCGCCCAACTGCAGGCCGCGGTGGAAGAGTCTCGCGATGACACCTGCAACCGTCTCCTGATTAGGCCCGAGGAGAAGCAACCCGTTGCAGCACCCGTCGGGGTCCACAACGAGACGGTAACAGAACAAGTGCAGATGAAAGATTTCCAGGTAACTTCAATTTGATATCTTTATTCGTGTTAAAAAATCGAGCGATTTACAAAAAGAAAAATTTAATTTATATCTATATCTATATCTATATATATATATATATATAAATAATTTTTAGTGATTGTTGTGTGTGTTCATATTGTTCAGGTATCAAACTTTATTTCAATGACCAAACATGGTTCTGGATTCTCGCCGAGCTCTTTAGACCGTCTCAAGAGCTTACAACTATACAACAAAAAGAACCATGTTACAGCATGCGAGGTTATGACAGAGACGGTAACAGAAAAGGAATGTTCAGTGGAAAATAAACTTCCATTGATTTTCTGATATCGTGTTAAAAAAAAATTTTAAGAAATTTAAATTATATAATTTTTTATATTAATATATATTTTATATTATATATATATATATTTATATATTTATATATATATTTATATATATATAAACTAATTGTTTTTCTTTGGGCGATTTTTTGAATTCATAATTAAAAATCAGGTAGTAACAAACCATATTTACGGGATGGAAAAATAGGAAGATATTTTTTTTATTCACTTATTGTGCATTCCAACAAAAACATGGCTTTTAAAATGAGCTCTAAGTAGAGAGAACATATTTTTTTTTATAAATATCAAAAGAACATGATGGGTAAAACTACACATATGAAGTTTAAATTGGTTATGACTAAACGTGTATCGAGTTCAGTTTCAGACAAACGCAATGTCTTCGACCGAAAATAAACTTCCATCTCATTTAACATTTCTTATTTTAAATTATTAAAACATCTTCTGCACAATTTTCATCTCTAAATTTAGATATCACGTGATTAATTTTCTTTTACATTTGACTTAAAAATAAATTAGGTACATTTGAGCCAATTTTAATTATCGATTATTTTTTGTTACGATGGAAATATTCTCATCGGTATTTTAACAACAAATTATTTTTAAGTCTCAATTGCAAGGTGAGAAAATATCTAGAGTTTAACATATATATTTTTGACACTAAGAAGTTGGACCGTTTATTTTTTATTTATAACCAGGCGGTTTGCCAATGATTCACCAAATTTTCGACAGATTCATATTTATCGCCAAATGATCACTTGCCCATCTTATCACATTATATGGCAGGATATATTATAGTTGGTACTTAACGTAACGATAGCAGTCAGTAAAATTATTTTTAAAGTTAATTTTATTGTGTCCAAAAATTATTTAAGTCTCTGTATCATATTACATACCTATATATATCAAGGAAAGTGTCTGTTGCCGAACGATGGCCGATTGGTTAGGGTGCTGGCCTTCGGTACCGGAGTTCGTGGGTTCGAATCCCACACTGGCATGGATGTTCGTAGCCGTTCGGAATCGGCTTTAAGCTGTAGGTCCCGGTCTCATTAGCCCTCGTGTTGCAAAAAGTAGACCATAGCACTCCAAACCAAACCAAACCGAAAGTGTCTGTTTGATAATTTCTTTTTTATTTTGATACAAATGGTCAGTCTTGATGTAAATAAAGTTTGGACAATATTTTTTGACGCCACCTTTGCCTATTTTCTGTCCCATGATATGACAATATAAAGCGAAAATATTTTACACATTTATGGGTGATATTGAAAATTGAGACTACGTTTGGTGGGAGGAGATAGAATTATTCTCGCCCAGTTCATGTTTATAGCCAGAAATTAACAAAATCCATCCTATGGGAATAATTATTCGTTGCATCCAACTGTTGTTGTACTACATATTTTACCATATTACAAGTGGCGTGTTTAGAAGTTATTTCTTAATAGAAAGAGAAAGACGGAGAGGAGAGTTCTGTGGTATATTGTTTGTTTGACGGTGAGCAACACGAGGGTTAATGATACTGGGACTTTCTGCGGGATTCCGGTACAGAGGAGAATCGTCCTAACCATTCAGCCATCGTTCAGCTGTACCGGGTAATGTGTCATTGAGGAAGGGAACAAGGATTGTGTAAAATAGACGAAACAGAATATATTTAACCCCTTACCTGGGAGAAAATGGACATAAATGGAAGAAACATTTTGTTTGCTATCATCAGAATGTTAGAATTTTTATTTCAGGTCGGTCATTTTAAAATTGGCTTATTTGTGTCATATGCAAACATTCGGAAGTCATATCTAGCGAAAGCTAACAGATGAAGAAAAGTATCAATTATTATTCCAAATAATAATATGAGATAACTATTTCGGCACCAAGAGGAAAAAATATTTCGATTCCAAGTAATCTTCCAAATGCTTTATTACCGTAATTATATACATAGTTTTCCAATCTGTGGTGCCAAGAACATTTTTGCAAAACAAGACAATCTTTTTTATAAGTGCATCGCTCACAGAGCCAAACTCAAAGAAATCGCTGCCAAAGTTTTCGGTTACAGTGCAAAAAAGAGGATTGGAGATTCATATAAAATGATCTTCCAGACAAATGAGCAAAACTGTAATGATTTTAGGTAACATTCCTTCCTATTTTTCTCAGGGCTAATTATGATTAACAATAAGGTAAAAATAAATCTGAGAACGCACATGTAGATTAATAAATAGTGGCCGTTTCGTTATAGAAATAAAATTTTCCTACTTTTAATTGGGAAACGCTTTTATAGCTTAACACAGGTCTAATGCAAATTAATCTGTCGTGACTATATCTCTTATATAATAATAACCTAAGCTATCTGTTCTCGAATGGATGAAGCGGTTAAACCTGGAATGGATAGAGGCATCCATATTAGATTCAAGATGAGTCAAGGAAGAAAAATTCAAAGCGAGTAAAGTTTATCTTCTCATAAACTATAGATACAATTCTAAAATAAATTGGTATAAATAGGCTTCATATCACAGCGAAAAATATTGTCGTTTTTAAAATATTCGAAATCTACCCCTTCCCCCCTTTTCGGATGTTTAAAGACATTATTTCAAGTCCTATTTTTCCCAGTAAAGAGCAGGGGATTATATCTATCAATTTATCACTCTGTAAATTAGTAAAGATAACATTTTTTTCTAGCCTTATGACGTCATTCCTTTAACCATTTTTTATTTTAAATTATTTAAATATCGTCTGCATTATTTTCATACGTTTTATCACTGAACTTAGATATGACGTAGATAATTTTCTTTTATATTTGACTTAAATAATAGATCAGGTACATATGTGATCATTTTAAATTTAATCAACGATTATTTCTTGTTGCAAAGAAAATTTTATCACCGGTATTAACAGCAAATTCTTTTTTAAAAGTCTGGGAGTCTTTTTGCGGAATAATAAATACCGAGCTTTTAAGTTAAAAAGACGTTTGTGTGTTTGTTTTTTATACATAACCACAAGGTCTGCAATCGATTCGCCGAGTTCTGGACGTCATTCATATATACCGCCAAATAATCACTGTCAATTTTAAAACCTCTGCATTCCATCCTATATATATATATATATATATATATATTGGCGACTTATGTAATAACATAACCTTTTGACGCAATTTGGAATATTGAGTCCTCAGGATACACAACTGTTTGATCATTATATTTGGGGACTTAGGTAATAATAATATAATCGTATTTTGACGCAATTTGGAATATTGTGTCTTCAGGATACACAACTGCTTGATCATTATATTTGGGGACTTAGGTAATAATAATATAATCGTATTTTGACGCAATTTGGAATATTGTGTCTTCAGGATACACAACTGCTTGATCATTATATTTGGGGACTTAGGTAATAATAATATAATCGTATTTTGACGCAATTTGGTATATTGTGTCCCCATTGATCATTATATTTGGGTTCTTATGGAATTATAATTTTATACATAATTACATTCATATCCACCCAGGCTTTCATGGTCTAAAATATTTCTCTTGTTCAGTCTTTGATAGCTGATTTTTGTCAAGTCAGGATACAAACTGCTTACAACAATATAACTAAACGTAACATTTAATACAAACTGTGTGTGCCACTAGATTTTTTTAAATGAGGTTTCAACTCTGATCTGAGTTTCTTTACTCATCTATCGTAGAAAGATATTTCCTTTGCAAAAATTACAATTTCTGCTTTATTTCCTACTGTAGCATTTCCTTTAATACAAAAATTTATTTTTATATTTCCGCATTGAAAATAAGCGTTGAAGTATCCATAGCCGAATGGTCATTACACTCGTCTCGTAATCAAGAGGTCTTGAGTTCAAAACACGATATCGACGATATTAATTTAAAATTCATGTAAATATTCGTCTATTTGTGTTCTACTTTATTTCGAGTCTCAGGGGAGTCTGCACCTTTCTTTAGTTTACCAAAAAAGTATTCTGGAATATTCGCCATTTTTCTGAGTTTCGCAGAACAGATTCTAACGTCTTCCCAGAGAGATTTCTAGAACTTTCCCTGGTGCTTTAAAAGGTCACTCACAGATTGTTCTGGTTCACAGTCGTGCCGAGCTTAAAATTGTACTTCATTCTTTAAGTTGAGTTAATAAAGTAGGTCAACTCTACTTCATGTGTGTAACACCTTAAGCGCCTTAGTGACATTTTTGGTGGATTCCGGTCAGCGTGGAAGCTAATTTAAGAAGAAGTGATTGCCTTAAAGGCCTTGACCCTGAATTCGGACTTTAAAATCCAGCTAGAAAACCAAAGAAAATGCCTATGGAACCGAAAGCTAAACCTGTTGTCCTTACACCAGCACAGGGATCGTTCTGTATTTAAAGAAGACATGGGACAAGACCCAAAGAAATGGCTGAAGGAATATGACAGGGTAACTGATGGGAGGACTCTGTCTCTCAAAGGTGCTCTTCTTCCTAGACGGTAAAGAGAAACAATGGTTCGAAAGTAAAGAAGGAAAATTGACTTCCTGGGATGTTTTCAGGTCAAAGTTAAAAGAGGCATTTGGGGAAACAAAGCACTACGCGAAGAAGGCAGAAGATGAACTAAAGTATAAAGCTCAAAAATCTGGTGAAAGTACGCAGTCGTACATCCAAGGCGTGCTGGGAAGTCAAAGCCGATATGTCAGAGGAAGAGAAAGTGGCACTACTGAGCCACTACAGAGATTGGATGGTGCAGAAAAATCGAAGATATGCAGCAAATGAGCCTCCGGGGTAGGAAATTTGAAAGGCTCCCAAATGTCGTACGAATAGCTGCAATTGACCCACAGCCTGACCTGGTACGTCAAATAGGGCCAGAAGAAGTCATCGTTCGACAGGAAATGGAAAAGGCTTTGGCTCCATTGTCCCAGACAACATAGACGAAACCAAGATGCCAATCAACCTATGCCAGACGACGTAGAGCAGTAACCACAAGGAAAGACAAAAGTCTTGACAGAAGGGCCCGTTTGTTGCCCTGGCCATGTCGTTCGCGGCTATTAGGAGGGATTCCGCCATGCTATGCTGCTTCCCAGTAGATCCAAGTCCATAGAACGATCGCCGCTATAGGAGATCCTAGCGGGAGAAGCTTGGAAGTGAGTTCCTCCGACTGCCGGAAACAATGACCTCATTCTCTGTTACCTACAGAAGAAAGTTAGGGTGAAAACAAATGTAATACCAACATAATCGTCGAATGTCAAATTAACAGCTGTCTTTGATTGCTAATTTTTATACAATTTTGAAATTCAGAATAAAAGTTATTTGCTGTTATATAACCATTTATGTATATATATGACAAGAACTAAGATTATACATTGATTTTATAGAAATATGAATCAGAATTTCATACAATTTAATGGCAGTGATGCTAAAAGACATTAATGAACATTAAAATCAATAAAATTCTTTGCTTTAGATCTAAAATTTTCCGTAAAAATAAAATCATGCTGATTTTTAACATATAGACAAAAACATATATTTCATTTTATAATGAGGCAGATTACAGTTAGTATGGATGGTTTATTAATATAGTAACTCACTTGTATTAGTACAAGTGCTTTAGTTGATTTAGATCTATCTATAAATACAAGTTAACTGAAGTGTTCGAACTCGGACGTTACGCTGAATTTGTGTTCTAGCGCAATTAAGCGGGATATATTACTTTAGGTAGTGTCATACTTTTTCTCCCGTTTTTATTTCTTTGCCACATATTTTTATTCGAATATCTTTCGGTGGAATTTTTTAGGCCGAGCAGCGGACTCTGAGCTGGGAAGAGACGGCAAGATCCGAATACGGGAGAACGCGATCTCTCAGTTTCGACCAAGGATGCTACGGTAACACGATTCATGTATTAGGAATAGATGTCTGTGTGTATATGTATAAATTGTATTGATATATATGTCACCTTTATATTTAGATTGTTTTATATAACTTTCAAGTCTGGCAATGAGATGAAATGCGTATAAATATGTTTAAGTACGGTGTCTCATCTTTAAAAGTACAGTTTTAAATGAGTGGACACAAAATTTTTGAAACAAAAGAATCTCAACTTGAGTGTTTTAGAAATCCCCCGGTTTCTACATATTCAGAATTTAAAATAAAATGAGTAAAGGCTTGGGAAGTATAATAAAATCCATTTTTTTTACATAGTTATCATTCCTGCGTATGAAAATTATTTACAGGAATAATATTGTGATGCTGCTGATATTCATAAGTCATTTGTTGCTTCATCTAATATCATTTTTTTTTCTAATTTTGTCGGTCAAGACACTAAAGTATCCAAAACGCAAGTATTTTGTTGAACTGACTTTCTTAACTTAATATCTTCATTCGTCAAGGAATTTTCAAAATCTTAAGAAATAAATTTTATCAAATTGGATACAAATATCTCTTTTAGTCTATGAACCTAAATATGACATTAAAAAATTCTGTTTTAAATTTTAATAAAATTATTTTTAAATATATGATATAAAATAAAACCTTTCGCTGAATTGATGTGACACAATTGAAAAGAAAGTTATTTTGCTGTCATGCTGTATTGTGTATTGCTTTATTTAAAAAACTAAATTTTTATAAAATTTAGCTAAACTTTACTTACATTTTTAAATTAGTTAACTTTTTATTTTACATTGAATCAAAAATTGTCACATTAAGAAATTTCAGCGCCCTAATTAGTCTACAGGAAATTGAAGAGATGAGTTAAATGGATTTGTCATCAATTAAAACGGAGGCTTCATATTTAATGAAGAATTTATATTACTTGCACATGTTAGGGGTCATTAATTTCTGATCCATGTTTTCGGTATTAATTGAAATTTAGCTAATATTTTTTCGATTCGCTGTTTCTATATTAAAATGTGAGAGAGAAAAAATTAATAAAGCTGCAAAATAATGAAATTTGGATCCCGATAATAAAAATTGCAGCATCACAATTATTTTTGTATCAATCCATAAAAATATATAAATCAAGTGTCACCATAATGATCAAAGCTAATGCTGCCTTCTCAAAAGAAATATTTTTATTTGCAGACTCAAGAAAGTAAAATCCGTCATTTAATTAAAATTCTAAATTTTTAAAGATTTTAAAAGTCCATGTACTTTTCTCAAATATTAATGTTTTAACACGAAATTTTTAAAATTTATTAAAGCTTTCTGTACACGATGGGTATTTTCAAAATTAAATTTTAAAAAATCTTATTTTGTAGTAGAAAGCAATGAGATTAAACAATTTCTATGAAAAAGTTATAAGCGACTAATTGCAGATTAGTTCTCCGAAAGAAAAGATTACATCCATTAAAGTTTGTCTTTCACAAATGAAAGCATAAAAGAGAGATTTCAATTAATTTAAATCCTCAGTTATGGAAACGAATTTTTTTTTCTTTCTTTTCGTTTTGTAAATATATTTTATTTTATAGCATGAGAAAGGTTAATTTTAATTTTTAAAGCACCTTTACAGAATCATAAAGCTATTTATTTTCTATTGGTTCTAAAAATGTAGGTCCAAAATTACCGTATATTTTCGAATATAATCGCATTCGAGTGTAAGATTTTTCTTCAAAAATTTACCTATAGTTCAAAACCCGTATATAAGCCGAAATGAAAAAGCAATTTCTAAAACGCTCAAATATGTCGCCAAGAAGCCGAAAATATCGCCAAGCATGTCAAACGTCGGGAAATCCAATTGCTTTAAATTAAAGCGCTAAACCAACGCTTCTCAAACCAGTTTAAATATCGTGGAGGTAGAAGATCGAGACAAATGCAAGGACATCTCTTAGAACATTTTTAAAAGTGGTAAGGAAAAAACACATTTTAAATTTTAATCAATTTCCTGCTGTTATAATTAATTTTCTAATTTTACACTAACTTATCTAGATTACTGCCGTAGAGATAGACCACTCTATGGTGACCCATAAAAAGATAACTTTTTCTTAAATTTAATCATTATAAGCTTTAAAAAATGCTATGTTTAGCAGCTTATTGATTACTTCTGGGTTACGCCGAATTGTGTTTATTAGAAGATCCGCTCCCGTTAAAGAGCTGTTGTTTTGGAGCAATTATAACACAGATAAAAGTAATTTTCAATTTATTTTTCAATGTCTGTGTGTTTTCCAATTTCAAAAGTTTTGCAAACTTTATTTACTTTTCGCAGTTATGCATATTATTTTTTGTTCTTTATTGGGTTTTTTTTTAATTTTTGTCCAGTTGGTGATATTTTGTGGCTAACAGCAAAAAACACGTCTTATTGCGTCTGTCCGTATATAAGCCGACTCTTCCACTTTAAGTTTATGAAAACCCCGAAAAATTCTCAGCTTGTACAAAGTTGATATCTCGGGTTTTTTTTTTATTTTTGGATGTTTCTGTTTCAGAAGAAGGCCAACCGAAAGAAAGTCGTGGTTCGGTGAATAACATTCATGCCGCGACTGATGAAACCCAAAAGTGCCTTGAAGAGCCAAAGGTAAAAACAAAGGCAGGTGACAAATTCTCTATTATTCTAGATTAGCTTCGACCTTAGAGCGCTTTCCCACTTACCGACACGACAGCGATAAATCTTAGACGACTGTCGTTCTCCGACATCGGTACAAGTAAAATGCACTAAGATGAGCTACTCGCTTTCCCACCAACCGATTCAGTGACGATTTTGTCGTTTTTGAAAGGCCGATATCGTTTATCGGGCAGTTTTGTCGTTCCGCAAGCGCTACTCCTTTTGAATCGGTCCGACAATTTGAGAGCTATAGCTACTCACGTTGTTTGCTTTGGATTAATAAATTAGATTTTTTGTAATACAGTTGTTACATGACTTTATTTTTAAATTTATTATTAATAAAATAAAATATTTTACTTACTTGTACTTAGATTTCTTACGCATTTAATTGACACATTCTGCTTAGATTTTAATGTTATGTTATGTTATGTTATTCTCGCTTGCTTGATCATAAAATTCAACTTTATCGCAGATTTGCTATCTTTACTGTTTGAATTTCCCATCTGTTATATTAAGTTATCATCTGCAATCATTAATAAGTTCATTTATCGCATACTGTTGCTTTTGAAAGCAAATGACTGAGTGTATCAAATTTTGATTTAAGATTGTTTAATAAATTTAAAGAAGTGAAGTGACTAAAGAAAAAATGATCTGGTAAATGTGTTAATAGTTCAAATTAAATAATTTAAAAAAGAAAATGAAAAGGACAAAATTAATAACATAAAATTAGAAAAGAGCCATTAAAATTGAAAATATTTTTATTCGTATTTTTTAATGTATTATTGTTTTAAACAAAAATCATTTTAATTATTAGAAGAGATGGTAGAATTTTAACAGATTTAAGAGAGTTACAGAAAAAATTAAAATTTTTAAAATGAAATAGTAAAAAACACCCACCGGGAATCGAACCCGAGGCGAAAAAATGCTAGCGCAACACGCTAACACTACGCCAAAGCGACTCACACGATGTGCACTAAATTGACCCTTTCACTAAAAAAGAGGCGGAGTCAAAGCTTCACTAGCATATCATCAGTGGAAAGAATATAAGAAATTGGTGCCTAATATCCAATGTTTTTAAAATGTGTGCAATGAAACAGCGTTAAAATTTACTTTTCTAACAATAATTGTTGTAGTAAGTCTATAAAAGTTACTACTCTTCAGTCATTATAAAACTTGTGCGAGCTTACCGCCATCTTTAAATGAAACGATATCGGTAGAGTGGGAAAACTGCTTTCTAGACGACACGATACCGTTTTGTCGTTGCATTATTTCTCGGCCGATACGGACGTTGTCGTGTAAGTGGGAAAGCGCTCTAACCCTTTATTGGAACATTATCCTAATCCATTTGAATCTAAACTCAGCAGTAGTTATTCACTCATGCAAAATAGGAAATCGAATTTAGAGCTCTCAAATTGAAATTCATTTCTTTCGCCAACGTCTTAAATGAATTTTATCCAGATATCTTTGCTTAGTTTTCCACTAAAGTTGCCGAGAAATTCCTCCAATCGATTTCATTCGAAACTGTGACATTTTTTTTTCAGGACCCATCTGACTTGTCGTCTTCTCCCCGTTCCACGAGTCCGGAAAGTCCCCGCTACTCGTCCACAACGTCTTCGGAATCTTCGGACACGAGAAGCTCCGTTTATCACGAAAAGACATCGCTTCACTCTCTGCACTCTTTGCACTCGCTCCATTCGCTGCACTCACTCAGGAGCACCCTGTCGCTCTCCAGAAGTACGCAACTACGAGGTCGGTGCCATTCTTCCAAAACTTTGTCTCAATTAAAACATTACAAAGTTGGAAAAATATTTACTTCTTAAGTGTATTATTTAATAATGTAGATTCAGGTTTCATTTTCTAAAACAACAAAATTCAAATTATTTTTTTATTTAAGCTTATTGCAAACCATTCAAATTGGGCAACTTTCTTATGAGATATATTAAATAAAAATATATACCGTTAAACTGAATAAAAAGCAAGAGTTATGCCATTAATTTAAATTACTTGCCTTAAGGAATAAATTGATTTTTTTTCATACGCACAAAAAAGATAATAATCGTAAAAAATCAAGGTCCGATCCACTTTACTCTTCCTGACACGAACATCGAAACCTCGGAAAGAAAAAAAAAAACACGAGTTAAAACTTTTGAGCATCTCCTTTTGCGTATGCCGTAGAACAGGTTCCCAAACTGTTTTGTTCCTTAGATCACTTACCGACTTCCGTAAAGGCCATCCCAGGAGTGCACGCCTCTCCTACAGAAAGGTCGGAGCACTTGATCCAAAAGAATAAATTTCCATAAGCAAGATATATAGTTTTACAAGTGAGAGGTTCATAATGAAGTAGTATAAACATGGCGGTGCGAGAGCACCATTCCTGGGAGCCACAATGTCGTAAAACCTGTAATATCCCCCCCTCCACTTCCGAGTGGCATTAATTAGAGCCATAAAAAAGGAAAAGCCCCCCACCATGGATTTATCCACAGAAGTGTACCATAAAATTTTCCAGGAGATGTAACATAAATTTATACAGGGGAGAGTACCATGAAATTATCCAGGGGAGTGTACCATAAACTTATACAGGAGGATGTACCATAAATTTACACCATATTTTTGTTAGAGGATGAATCCAACGATAGATTTTTTTTAAGCAGAGTTACCACGTAGAAAAGATTTGTGAGCGATTTCATTTATATTCGCGTTTAATTTTAATGACTACAAAGCCATTAAAATTTTTCTCGTTTGATCCCTAAGGATCATTTTCGTCTACCTCTGGAACTGTATTTAGAGGATTGTAGGTGTCTTCTCCATCCAATTTCCTGCATATATTCGTAAGAAAAGCCACTGCTATATGTCTATAAATCAGATCGTCTGAGACGATTTCATGCTTATTTCTCTCCATAAATCTAATTTATGCCTAAATTCTACAATGAATGCTATGCTAAGGGTTTGAATGCGTGTTAACTTCTGAAAGAGGGACACAGTCTTCCAGTTTATCCGATATCGAGCGACGTGCATGATATTTTTCCCATTTTGAAGAGCTCACTCCGTGAGCTCTTCAAAATGGGAAAAGCTGTTCCAGTAAAGTTTGTCCATGTGCTTTTCGAGAAAGTGTTGGAACATCTCTTGATGTTTACTAGCTGCCTTCTAAATCCAGTCGTCCCATTCATCAGCATGTTTTTTCATAGGTTTTGGTATTTGCAAATGTAGTAACAGTCACCTGCATTGGCCAATTTATCGATGAAGTGTTTGCTGATGTTTCCAAATCAACCTCCATACTAAAAAGTTGGATAACATTTTCCGACATAGGGGCTTTAGACGCGTCTATCCAATTTACATCAGCCATTTATTATGATATAGGGAAAAAAAGTTTAAACGTTTGGTTTCGAAGACGACCGATAACGCGAATCTCGTCACCTCGATTTCTTTCAGCGTAATCTACTGAAAATGCCATTGAGATGAAAAAGGAGGGTGCATAGTTATGGTGATATTGCTGCTGACAACGGATCGGGCCAAAGGTTTATGTACGTGCCGATTTTCAAATTCATGTTTTCCATTAACAACATAATCTCTACGAGACTGCTTGTGAACTTAATTTCTCCCCTTTTCCATCAACAATGAGGTAGCATACTCTGTACTCGATGGACTGTTGGGTTTCCGTTATGAGCTCTTTCATCTCATCGAGTCGCAACATCTGTTTTCCCAAACTCATCGACTTTTCGGCTCATGTCCACTATGAGCTTGTTCACCGCCTTCTTGAACTCGGTGGGATCTTCATCTGCATTAAAGGGCTTTCTGTCTTGACGAGTGATGCAGTCCGCATCGTCTTCAGGATCTTTGTCGTTCGTCAGCTTTAATCCGACTCCAGGAAGATTTTACAGCTTTTACGACATTATGGCTCCAGGTATGGTGCGCATGTTTATACTACTCAAGATGCCAGTTTACAGTAAAAGGGAAATGGAGATTTTTAAAGTAACGTAATAAATGAATAACAATGATAAAATGAAAAATAAAAAGAGTCAAAGAGAATAGAAATTATTCAGGTAATGTCCTAGCATTCCAAAACGATTAGTGGTACACAACTGTGTGACAGTCCCAGGATAACCTACTACTAAATGGCTGTACACAGCAGAGCGTGTCGTGCAATTATTTGTAATGGAATGTTGTGTTTTTCAGGTCTTGAATACATCACAGTGAAGCACTCCCATCCTATCGTGCTGATTAATATTGAGCATGGAGGCAACTGCCACAATACGGATTCATGACAGCGGGCAAACACAGTAGCTTTAGATTTATCAGGTAAAATATTGACAATTTTATTCAACTTTTCTGCTAATTTGGTTAATATTTTTATTTTCTTTAAGTATTTTTGAATAGTTTTACATATATCACTTTTCATTCTACAGTTATATTTTATTATAAATATTTTTGACTGTAATTTTAAGCCTCATTTTTCAAACCGAATGGATGAACAGTTGTATATATTAATACTGAGAACATTTTCTTATGTCTCTCTTTTTATTTGTATTTCTTCCATTTGTTACCCTCTATCTAGCTGATGGCCGAATGGTTAGGACGCGGATTCCACTGGGTCATGGATGTTTGTAGCCATTCGGAATCGGTTTGAAGCAGCCTCATTAGCCTAAAAAAGTATACCTAACTTAATTTAACTAGCTGATTAATTTACAAAACTATAGAAGCTCTTTTGCGGATAGGAGAAAATTAGCAGAGGAAATATTAGCAAAGTACACTTTAAATTTTATTTGACAGCAAGCGAGTCAAGGAAATGTTTTTGCTCCTCGAAATCACAAAATGACTGCATTTTTAGACTCGAATACACTTTTGGAATTCCAGATTTATATATATGTACACAAACTAAGGGCTTTTCAAAACATTATCTCATTTTAAAATACAGATGTTAATTTAGATCTATTTTAAATGTTAAGACTCTTAACAGTAGATTAACAAACATTTTCTGTCACCTTCTCTTAGATATTAAAAATTTTGCATTCCAGTTCAACTGCCCACTTTAGGAGTCAGAGAACCTGTAGGGCTTGAAAGTATTCTGGAATACCTTGAATTTTCTTAATTTCCAAACCAGCCTTGTAAAATTTCTGTTTCTCTTGTTTCATCTAAGTGTAGCTGAGTTGTTTTCTTCCTTCTTTTCAGCGTTTCCCGTCCCCGAGAGACAGCTCACACTGCGATTTACTTGAGAAAAATATCCTATGTAAGATGCTCATTTTTTTACATTTCCATAACGAGAAAGAAAGAACAAAGGTTGAATGATTCACCGACGCCATTGAAATCTATTATGTTAATATTCGTTGCATTAAAATGTTATTATATTTAAAAAATTATGCTCATAATTTAATTATTATTAAATTATTCATTCGTTAAACCGAAAGCTACTAATTATGTGTTTACGGGGTATTTGCGTCGATTTCGAATATGTTTTTCTTCATTAGCTATTCTATTAAGCTGGTAGACTTAATAATAACGATTACGATTACGTAATATCGATTACGTAGACTTAATGATAACGATTTGAAAACAGTCCTATCAAAATTAAATTGTTTTGAGTGGAACAAGTGTTAGGGCAGAAGTTGAAACTTATGTCACTTCATTATTAATTATATATATATATATATATATATATATATAATTATTAAATTCATCTTTTGCAAGAAAAGGTCACTGTATGGGTAGAACTCCTCATCTTCGGATCAAATGGATCGTTTCACATTAAGAATATAAGGTGAATAGAAATATTTTTTTAAAACGTTTAGCGATTTTGGTTTTATTTATTTAAATATTGATTTTTACTCTTCAAATTAGGAATCGAGTAAAATTTAAAACAGAAATTTAAACACTACTCAATGTTATGGTTAATAAAGGAATATGTCGGATTACTTTATTGTTTGAAAAGGATTCCAAATTCGAGTTTGAGTTTTGATTTTGTCTAATGTATGAAGGGATGTCCTCATTTTTAACATGATGCTCATTGTTACCCAATAATTTTTCCAATTTTTGTTCCACTCAGAAGCATTTTTTGATCATGATTGCGAAGGCCTTGATTGAAGCAATTGTGCTTCGTAGACCAACATCATTTTCCTTTTGAAATAATATTATTGGTGACATTTCAGCTGTTTGCATTTTCATTCCTATTAATATGCAGCCCGAGTTGACTCGAATCCTTTTATGTGTTTCAGAGCCACTCCACTGTTCTAGCCTTCGATGTCCGGTCTAACATCGAAAGATGATTCTATCCCCAACAAGTGCCTCCTGGTGGAAAATTGCGCCAGTACAAAGAAAACCAAAACAAACCATAAACTCGATCGAGAGTGTTCAGAAGGTGACGTCAAGGAATTTTCCCTCAGCAGATTCTTTGATTTTATCGAGCACTGAGTCATTTTTAACCAATTTTTGCTCAACCAAACAATCGACAGCAAAAGTTAAAAAGAACGCTTTTCTCCAACTTGGACGAAAGGGGTTGAATGCTTCCAAGCATTAGGGAAGCAAAGTTATTCGTGGGCGACTGCCGAATTTCGAAGATTTCAAATCAGATCGACTGAAACGTTTGTCAACCATTGATTAATTTGAATATTTATTTTTCTACGTGCCACGATGTCAGCCGATGTATTTGACGACATAAGATTGGAATGCATCGTATTTATGAAATTAGTTTTTTTCTAATTTGTAACCTTTAATTCTAACACAGATCCAGAAAAGTATGCTCTCGAAACATTAATTGTGGTCCTTTACCATCCTCTATAGATTTACGTTATGCCTTTATTTGTGTCAGGTAACAAGTCTACGTCTAAGGAACCCGAGCCTTATAATGGAATAGAATAGAGATGGACAAATGGGTCAGAATAGAGAAGCTCTTTTCTAGAGCAGTATATTTTTAAGCACAATTAAGCTGTACATTACAAAAATGTCGGTTCCAGCAGAATTCTAACCAGTTTTATAGTAAAAATTGTTTCTTTAAAGCTTGAATTTTATTAGGAAAATAAAATTGTTAATTTTTACCTCTCGAAAAAAAAAATATTGTAATAGTAAAAGAGGAGAAGGCGCGTTGTCCTGAAGGAAAATTCCTCAATTTCTAGTACAACCTCATTAATCTATTCCCTGCCTCATCTGGTGCTACTCATGTTGCGTTGTCTATGATTTTCTTCCACTCACAATAAGTTCCTAAGATTCAAAATTGTCATATCAATATAATGTTATGCATGTATACGGATGTTATATACATAAGCATACGTGTGCAAGATTATATATATATATGCTTCGAGAGACATTTTAGATAAATTTTAATAATTGGTAAGTTCTCGAGTGTATATCTAATTGTTTGGAACCCATCCTGCACCTTTCGTTTGCGGTAGAAACTATTCTCTTCGATCCAAATTTATCGTTCTGATATTTCCTTTCGAAGTTCTAACGCCGCGCGGATTCTTGAGACAAAGAAATCCATTTGTATGAAGAAAAGCACAAATAGTGTCACATTTCTTAAGGAGACGTTTTAGTAGTCATTTTTCTACAATCACTTTACACAAATTTTTAAGCAATAAAAAAAGAAAAAAGCTTCCGACTACTCGATGTTTCAACGACTTTTAAAATAAAGAACCACCTGCGGAACTTACTTTGTAACGTTGGTGGGATTCGAATACAAAATGGAGCTCTCGTTAAAAAGAATAGGTTTCAACGAAATGTCTTAGAATCAATTATAAATTTTAAAAAACGAGGAAATATATACACATTTGTGTGTTTTAGACGGCAGTTAAAGTTCTCTTCGAGATATCCCCTATTTTTATTATCTTCTCGATGAGATTTTTTAAAGAAGTTGTAAGTGCTACTACCCCCCCAATCTCTAGTCGGGTCATCGTCATCGTTCGCAGGTGCATTGTGGGAAGGCATTCCTCCCTCTTTAACAAGCTGCAGTACTTAGACAACTGTCTTCACTTCTATATCTATCTATATACAAGTATGTATGTATATATATATATTCTATTCGTATATTATATGCCTGTACATATACACCTTTTTTTTATAGGTACTCTGTAGACTATCTTGATCTGTAGATAGCGGGATGATACCATGTGCCAATATATAACAAAAGAGTGAATCTATGCATTATTTATGTGAGGCCTTCTGGGTTGGTTGTTAGATCGTGCTTATCTGTGTAGTTCTTCTATTAGAACATTCCTTTGCTCTGACTTACGTGTCTTTATATCTTTTTATTAAAACTTTTATATATTTTATTGTCGGTTACGGAGAATAAAAAATGAAATTATCAGCTTGTTGGCAGAATCGTAAAAACAAAATATTTATTCAAAAGTCGCGAGCAGAAATTATTTTGGGTTCCTTTGCTCACTTTTGGATATTTATTGCTCAAACTTTGCCATCTCTGTTGCTCAAAGAGGAAGAATAAATCTTTAGATTCGTTCGAATGTTCCAAATATTAGAGGTCATTAGAGTAACATAGGAAAATTTTGAAAAATAATATTTGATGTTAACTGACATTTGAGCGATTAGCGGATAGGATTTATTTGTAAATACAAAAAAAAAGTAAGTAAAAAATCCCTGTTGCAAGGTTCAAATTCCCTATAAAAAGCACCTATTATTTTTTGTTGTATCTCGAACGATCACAGAATATTGTTTTCTTTTATTAGAGAATTTATTGTCAAAATGTTTTAGATATTAAAAGATAATAAAAACTATCTGTTTGTAAGTCTTCTCTGATCCATCTCTTTCACATTCCTTCTACACTAACAGACAGGGTCATCCTAAACTAAAGTAGTCTTCAAAAAGACCTCATTAAACACTGCATTAAATTATTTATATAACATTTTGGGCAACAAATACAAAAAATTATTTGATAATATTTATTCAATGCTTACAACTTATTTTTGATGATCAAAATTTCTACAATTATTTTAAAGTTCATAAACAATTTCTGAAAATTTTATGATAAGCATAAGGCATTATCACTCTATTTCAAATACAAATTTGACATGACAGTTCTTTCAAGTATGGAAACAGAAAAAGTTCTAATGAATACAGCTTTCCCCAGTATTCTAAAAATGTTCACTATTTCTGTAAGCAACAAGTATGAATTTTATCTAAAAAAATCAATTAAAAGTCTGCATTTGATATTGTGTTACAGCAACAATAAAAAACAAGAAAGTAAACAAAAGAACATACAAATATTTGATATTAATTAAAGACTTAAAAAATAAGAAAAAAATGATGTACAAACCAGTCGGCTAAGTTGTTTTTAGTATTAATTTCATATTTTACTGTGTCCAACTTATTTTCGGTCATCAAAATTTCTGTATCTATTCATCTAAAGAGCTATTAGATCGGCAATAGATGTACATTAATAGATAGATAACATATATTTATATATTATCCATCTATTATTTAAAATTTATATATTAATTAATTTAATCTTCTTGTAAATAAAAGTCATTGTATGTATGTTCCACATCTTCTTCTAAACTAATGGTCCGATTCTAAAATAAATTGTAAATATACTTTATATCACTGCAAAAAATACTGTCATATTTAAAACGTTCCCTTCCCTCCTTTTCGAGCGTCTTATGCCATTATTTCAAGCATTATTTTTCCCGGTTAAATTAATCAATCTTCACATAATAAGGAGATAAAAATAACATTTTTTCTAGCCTTATGACGGCATTCCTTTAAACATCTCATTTATTCATTTATTTTATATTATTTAATTATCGTCTGCAAGTTTTACACCCGTTTTTATCTCTGAATTGAGTTATTATGCAATTAATTTTCTTTTATATTTAGCCTTAATAATAGATCAAGTACATATGTGATAATTTTAAATTGAATCATCGATTATTTTTTGTTACAATGAAAATTTTATCTAGTCTAAATTTCAGCGAGTGTATTTCACGGGTCTGTAAATATTCCCCAAATTCTGACAGTTTCATACATACCGCTAAATAAAAACCTCTGGTGTCCATCCTATCACCTATTATAACAAGTTATATTTTAGTCGGTAATTAATGTACAAACCAGTCGGCTAAGTTATTTTTAGTATTAATTTCATATTTTACTGTGTCCAAAACTTTTCGGGATAATTCGAAACTTTTAAGACAAGTTCGAGACAGATGAAGCCACTGGCAAATACGGATATATCTTATTTATGTATATCAAGAAATTATATATTTAATTTGTGATTATTTAGATACAAATGGTCAGTCATGGTGTAAATAAATCTTATGAGCATTCCTTGGAGAAATGAAAACGTGGCTGATATTGAAAATTTAGAATACTTCAGAATTGCTCATTGGCGTAAATGTTTTTCTCGCCAAATCAAAAATTGTTTTTTTGCTAAATTCATGATATGGAAATGATTATTCGTTGCAATCAACTGTTGCTTTGCTACAAATTTTACCATATTATAAACGGCGTGTTTAATAGTTAATTTTTAAACTCTTAAAATGGTTTTCTTTTCCACAAAATTAGTAGAAAGACAATGAAAGTAACAGATGGTCACCGACGGGCAAGAAATTATGGAATAGCAATAAGGAGTAATAATTGTGCTTCTCAAAAGGATGGAGAAGATGAAGGGAAAAAAAACCTATACAATCTCGACTAGACAGACCAGTTTAATAGCTTTTAAGAAAGTTCTATATTCTGAATTCATATTTCCAGCTAAAGCTAACAGATTCGTAAGCAAAATTCCTAATTGGGAAATGATTTTTCTAGCCAAATGCACTAGAGCCGGTTTGGTTTGGAGTTCTACGGTCTACTTTTTGCAACACGAGGGCTAATGAGACCGGGACCTACAGCTTAAAGCCGATTCCGAACATCCATGCCATAGTGGGATTCGAACCCACGAACTCCGGTACTGAAGGCCAGCATCGTAACCAATCGGCGCACTAGATCCGGACTTATCTAGAGCAGAATTTATCCTGTTAGAGACAAAACTGAATGACTTGAAAAGGAAAAAAATTTCTCACCTTTTTACGTTTAAATTTCTTTAAAAATTCATGATATGGTAATAATAATTCGTTGCAGACAACTGTTGTTGTACTGCATATTTTACAAAAGCGTGTTCAAAATTTAATTCTTAAACTTTTAAAATATTTTAGTTTTCTACCAAATTAGTAAAAAGACAGCAATATATTGAGGAATGGAAGATGTGGAGCACCATGGGGTCATGCAGAAAGGACGGAGAGGATGGAACAGAAATATAACCTATTCGAGGATTATATATAATCGACTGCACATAATATATTTAATGACATATAAGAAAGTTCTAGAATTTAATGCAAGTTTCTGAATTCATATTTCTATAAAAAGCTAAAATCTAATATGCAAAATTCATGACAGAGAACTTATTTTCCTCGAGATTTTTTTTCTCCTAGCCAAATGAAAATACTCTAGAGCACCGATTATCTGGAAAGAAAATGGTGCGTTTAACAAAAAATCCGGTTGACTAGATTACTTTAAAAAATGGTTATGGTAATGATTTTAAGTAACTTTCATACTTTTCCCAGGATTAGAACTGGAAGTTATAAAGAGTGCATGTTTATCACATTACAAACGGAGTGTTTAAAAGTAAGAATTTAAAATTTTCAACAAATTTTATTTTTAACGAAATTAGTAGAAAGAGGAAGACAAACCCACATAGTGGGATATAATGGGGAGTTTTATGGTAGGAGACAGTGAATAGAGTGATCTCGTGTAAGTAAGGTTTTTTTTTCACTTGAAGCATATCATAAATAAAAAAAATTATGAAAAATTGTTAAAAACAGAATTGGCTAAAATAATAGGCAAGATAGATATATAAGAATTATTCAAACTATCTGTTTGTGCCCTTGAATTCTAAAACATATGAAAAATTTATTGTTAAAAAACAAAATAGACTGAAATAATATGCAAGAAGGATATTTACGAAATGATCGAACTGTCAGTTTGTGCTCCTTTAAATTCTACAACAGACGAAGAAGGTCTGGAAATGGGTAAACTTTATCATTCAATTAACTGTAATAAATCACTAAAATTAATATTTTACATGTAACCAAAGTTGCATTAAAAAAAAACCTTTATCAATATGAAGTATGTACCTTTATATATAAAGTATGTTACATTTAAAGCATTCACAGGAAAAACAAAGTTTTAACAGCAAAAACTGCATTTCAATTTAATTATTCAATTAAAGTTTCATTTGAGTTCAATTCTAAACAAATTATTTGTGAATCTAGTGTGCATGATCTATTTAATACTGAGTTTGAGTTCATTTTTACAATATGTTTTTCCATATTTATAAAATAATGAATTGCCAAATTAAATGATGTAAAAGGACTTTTGTGTTTAAAATCTTTATTCCAAAGAAAACTTTTTTTTCACATTGTTTATTTTTCTAATTTCATGATTTATTTGTTTATGTATATCACAGAAATTGAAATCTGTTATTGATTTAAAAACTACCTCCTTAGCTTTAAAATACAAAAATGATTATAGTTTGAAAATGTATCTACTTATTAGGAGAAATGGAAAATTGAAATTGAAAATGTCCCAATTTTCCCATTGCAACAAAGTTCTGCTTATAGAAAACCCAGAAACATATGCATTAAATTTCTGCAAATCAAATAATGTAATAAATATCAACATATAAATTTTAAAATAACGAAAGCAAATTGCAAAAAACACGTTTTAACTTATTTTTTTTTTCATTCTCTTAGGCTATCAGGACGATAGCTTTTATATGAAATATTAGCCATTTATAAAAAAATTACTTATTTTTGAAACTAGAGCACCTTGATATGAATGTTTGAAAACACATACTATGGTAAATCAAGTATTAAATATCCTTTCTTTCCTCACAGCTTTAAATAAATAAATGAAAAAAAAACCTTATTTGGCATGCAAAACTCTCACTGTAAGAGTTGCTTTTCAAATAATATCGAGAGCTTTGTGATTGTTTTGTTTCAGATTGCCTAAATTATTTAACATACTTGATTTGTTAAAATCTCTTTCATTGAGCTATTAAAGTTTCAGGTAAAAGGATTTTGAATTATTGAATGCAGTGAGAGTCAAAATGGATGTAATACAGGGTTCACACTCAATTAGCAGGAAAACTAAAAAGCACTATAAGTTTTAAAAAATGCAACTACTGACATAGAGCAGTTTAGATTTAGCTATTACATTCTGTATTGCTTTTATTTTATAGCATTTTCTTGTAACACTCTACTCAAGCAAACTTTTGGAAAATACTGATAAATTTTCAGATTTTACCATGTATATTATAATGTAAATCTACATGATATAACAACTAAGAAATAAAACATTTTTTAATACAGTTCATACCAGGGTAAAAAGAAAAGAAACATTTTCTGACACATCATAGTAATCCAGATTTAGTTATTGCAAATTCTTTTTTGGTTTTATTCTAAGTCATTTTTTAGCAATGTATCGATTGATGCAGCATTAACAAAGAAAACTTTCTGAATAAACTTAACATTTTCGAGTTTTACTACTTTGGTATTAATATTATTAAAAGTGTGATGCATGAGAGAAGAAAATACAATGAAAAAAAAAGTACTTCCACACAATTTCATATATAAAAAAAGTAGTTTTAAAAAATTCTTTTCCCATATGGAAGTAAAACTTTTAAAGCACTAAAGCAATTGTATGAACCTTATACTGTTAGTAGGAATCCAAAACCTGAAAATGTAAAAAAGTTTTTATTGTAACTATTGTTTTAAACTGATTTATGCTATCTGATTAAATACATAGCAACATTAAATATGCTCTGTGCTAATATAATGACCAATGATGATAGGTTGCCTGTTGTAAATCTCTTTGTACGATATTGGTTGACCTAAAGGTGCTAAGCATTACTTTTTTTTCTTGAATTTTACATTGCTGTTAAGTTTGTATAACAGTTTATTGATTAGAGTGATGAGTCCTTAGTTTGTGACTATACTTTTATTTTATAATATTTAAAATTCCCATAGTTATCAAATCACGAGTTAAGTGAACAAGTAATAGTTACAGTAGGTAAGTAATATTAATAAGTAAAGTAATAATTAATAGTATCAATTTAAATTGAGCAATAATAAGTTCACTGATATGAATTTCCGTTAGAATTATAGTTTGTCACGAAAGAAAAGTTTACTTGTGCAAGTTCTTTTTATTGAAATATACCTGAAAATATTTTGGTAACATATTATTTTTTACAATATATATACAGTTTAATGCTATAAAAATCAATAAAAGAACACTAAAAATATTCAAATAAACTGTCAGATTGTTTCTGTTTCCTTTTAGAGTCTAGAGCTGTAACAGAGTAAATAATATCTGTAATTTTCAACAACAGTTTTCAACCATATATGCAACACTTTTTGAGAATCCTAATGAAATAGCATATTTTACATATAAGTAGCAAATTTACATGCAAAGTCCCCCAGCTTTATACCATGCTGCTCAAATTAGCAGGGGTGTCATCTGACTCTTTGTTGCCCAATTCATGTATGCAAATTGCTATTCAGCTATAAAAATCAATAAGAGAACACTAAAAATATTTAAATAAACTGTCAGATTGTTTCTGTTTCTTATCTTCTCTCCTTTTAGAGGCTAGAACTGTAACAGAGTAAATAATATCTGTAATTTTCAACATCTTTATTAATAACAGTTTTCAACCATATATGCAACACTTTTTGAGAATCCTAATGAAATAGCATATTTTACATATAAGTAGCAAATTTACATGCAAAGTCCCCCAGCTTTATACCATGCTGCTCAAATTAGCAGGGGTGTCATCTGACTCTTTGTTGCCCAATTCATGTATGCAAATTGCTATTCAGCTATAAAAATCAATAAGAGAACACTAAAAATATTTAAATAAACTGTCAGATTGTTTCTGTTTCTTATCTTCTCTCCTTTTAGAGACTAGAACTGTAACAGAGTAAATAATATCTGTAATTTTCAACATCTTTATTAATAACAGTTTTCAACCATATATGCAACACTTTTTGAGAATCCTAATGAAATAGCATATTTTACATATAAGTAGCAAATTTACATGCAAAGTCCCCCAGCTTTATACCATGCTGCTCAAATTAGCAGGGGTGTCACCTGACTCTTTGTTGCCCAATTCATGTATGCAAATTGCTATTCAGCAATATAAAAAACAAGACATTATATTAAATACACAACTTTTCAACAGTGTATGTAGCTGAAACTTTATCATGTCTAAATGTGGCAAAAAAAATCCTAAGAAATTGAATCAAAAGACTGATTTAAATTAAATTTATTTAATTTTCATAAGCATAGTAACATACAAAAACATCACAAATGGTATCAATATGTAAAATATGCGGAAGGAATCAAATATTCCATTTATCAAATCATCTAATTTTTTTTTAATTAAGTACCATTTTGTGAATCACAAGATTATAAGATTCATCAGAAAATTTTAGTGGAATAAATAACATGGTTAACACAGCACCAAATACTCTCCTAGCGGTGACTTTTGGAACTCATTTGTTTTTTTCCCGGAATCCTTCGTCTTGTTTAATCTTCCTACAAAATGGGGCGTCATTCGCGCTGTGAGCAATGTCAGTTTCATTATGGCCACCAGGTATTTAATGGTGAACAAATTCAAAAATTTATGTGCTTGAATGGTTAACATTTTATTATTTGATGACTGTTGTATCCCTTAAAAAAAAAATAAATAAATCGACGAACCGGCTGTTTCTTTTTCTTTTTTATTTTAACACACAACATGAATTCATACAATTATTTACAACATACCATTAATTTTATAAAAAAAAAAGACGTAAGAAAAATTAATTGTGAGCTTCGGGTTTTAACATCCTTTTGGCTCAGGTCACTTTTGACAGCGAACTATCGTCTATACTAAATGGCAATATTACACACGAACATCCCCCCCCCGGCCTTGCAATGTTCCCATGCAAGAACTTAACATACAAATTATTGACATAGTTAAACAATACGAATAAGGAAAACAAATTTAACAATTACAAATATAAATGATAATAGAACTGAACATAAGTAACAATAGAATTAATTATAAATGTCTAAGTTTAAATTGGCAGAACAGCTATTTTGTTAATTGTTCTTTTGAATTCTCAAGACTTAGTTTTAACCTGTACTACTCTAACCTTAATTACCCATAATTTGGGTAAATTACCCATAATGAGTCTGTTTTTAAAGCATAGCTCGCCATTGAGGAACGGTTTTGAGTGCGATGCTACAGCTGCTCAAAGACCAAAATTTTTGCTGCACTGCATTTAACAGACCCTGTGGGCCAACGTGAAATAGTCTTCTGACAAAGTGAAGTTTACTTAATTTAGAACCTTTCGGTAAAACAACTAGATGCTTTTGAGAAGGGTATCGAAGCATTTTCTAATCTTCCTTCCAAGCGAGCAGAACGATGGCCTAGTGGTTAGGGTGCTGGCCTTCGGAACCGGAGTTCGTGGGTTCGAATCCCACTATGGCATGGATGTTCGTAGCCGTTCGGAATCGATTTTAAGCAGTAGGTCCCGGTCTCATTAGCCCACGTGTTGCAAAAAGTAGACCGTAGCACTCCAAAACCAAACCAATCCATCAAAGAGAACTACTCCATCTTCATCAACCAATGGGCATAAGTTAGAAATGTCACTTGGAAGTCCTTTTTTTTATCAAAAAGAGGTTTGGGGCATATTTCATCAATTTCATTTCCGCATCCTTAATGTCTGTTATAATTACGGGGTCAACCTTCTTATGCTCGACCTTACAGTTGTAGATGAATCTGAAAACATAACACAAAACATTATTAACTTTAAAATTATTATTATTATTATTAACTTTTAATTTAGTTCTGAAAGTTTGTCAATTTTAGAGGAATCATTATTCAGCAAGACTGTCTCTGTACTGCTTTCGGTTTCAGGCATTTTTTTTATTTTCTCGTACAATAGACTCCTTTTAATTTTCTGTGAGATAGTCAAACTCCGGAACAATAGGCTCAAAGTTTTGAGAAAATTCAGGATCTGTCAAAAATTCCGTCCTTGTCACTAAACAATCAGCACTCATTCCATTCGAAGGAAGTCGGCAGGATTTTTTTTTTACCTGCACTGTAGCACCAGTCAACTTAGTTGACACGGTTAGCAACCAATTGCTTCCATCGGGTTTTTGTACCCTTCATCCAAAACAGGACTATCTCGGAGTCAGTCCAAAGATATATTGTAAACACGAGCCTTTAAGATTCCCTATCTTTTTTACTTTAGATATTAGACGAGCAGCTTCCAAACTTTCTAGTCTAGACAGGGTCACACGACTCTTTAAAGTAGCTAGTTTAACTGAAATTCCATATCTAGTTTTGGATTTCAAATATATTGCTGCTCCATGCCTTTTTGCTACCGTCATATTCTTGCAAAGTAAAATATAGTACACTGCCTACCAATAAGTAATTGGACACCTGTGATAGAAAAGAAAAACTAACTTCATTCAAAATCAATAGTTGGTAGAGAGGCAATGACAGCGTGAACCCTCCGGGGCATACTTTACACAAGTCTTTGTATGACAGCTAGTGGTATTGTCTTCCACTCGGCTTGGAGTACACATACAAGTTCCTTCACCGATTTTGGACGGGTAGTGCACCCCTTCATTCGGCGATCTAACTCGTCCCAGAAGTTCCCGATAGTATTCAGGTCTGGGCTCTGGGTAGGCCAGTCCATTCGATGAACTTCATTGGCACCCTACCAAGCCTTAGTTAATCTCGAAACGTGACAACTGGCATTATCGTCCTGAAAGAAACAGGGGTCCAACCCGTAAAACGTAGGAAGCACATTGTCATCCAAAATAGTGCAGTAGGCATCGACGTTGAACTTACCAGGAATGTGGACCAAGGGTTAAAGTTCATACCAGACCATAATTCCAGCTCCGCCGAACTTGACTGTTGGTACAATGCGTTCTGGCAGATCCACGGTAAAGGGATTCGTCGCTCCATTGATCTACGGTCGATGTTCTTTCTACCCCATTAACCGAGCAGCACGGTTGGACTTTGGGATCAAAGGCAGCAGCACGACCAAGCAGATATGCTTCCTTACTGATGGTATTCAGTGAAGCAATACTCCCGGATGAGAACACAGTCGGTTGGTTGCGGTTCTTCCGAATTTCTCTGGACGACGTTTCTTTAGAATTTTGGAAACTTGGGGAAGAAATCATTTTAACAATGTTTACATTTATTTTTTCAACAGTGGCTATTTAAGAACTAGCATATTATTTCTAAAAGATTTTTTTTTTACTTTTGGCAATATATATATATATATATATATATATACATATATATATATATATATATATATATATATATATATATATTCAAGAAATAGTAGCAATGAGCAATTAAATGATTTTATAGTAGTATTAATGACCCTGTTAGTCTTATCAAATACGTAACTGGTTTCTTGGATTTTAAATGCTAATATAATAATTATATACATTATTTTTTATCATTATTTGTTATGTAAATTGTTATATGCTATATAACTTTAAATTTAAAATAACAGTTTATTATTTTTTGTAATGCATATATCATTTAAAGGTGTAATCAAACGATACTGTTGCATTTTGTGTTCAATTCCTACACACACACATTATATATATATATATATATATATATATATATATATATATATATATATATATATATATATATATATATGTTATCCAAGAAAAATAACGATTTATGGGTTTTGTGACACTACAGATTATTGCCGATTATTTATGTAATAATAAAAATATTGGATATTTCTCAAAGAAAAAATATATTCATACGTTCATGCTAAACATGATACCTTGCCAAATAGAGTTAGTGAATCCCAATTATTCAATTTTTTTTATATAATAGTTAAATTGTGTGAAAATATCAATTTTTGAGGTCTACAACAAAGAGAGAAAAAAATGGTGGTTTTCATTGTGTCATAGAAATTGGCGACTTCAAATTTCCCATGTTTTGAAAATTTTCAAAATTCCCTTCCCACACAACTGTAATGGCAAGATCTGTTAACTTTGCTAATCAACGTACAGTAGTAATACAGGAATGTAATTTAGGGTTAAACTTATACGTTACCATAAAAAAAGTTTGTGCAAATTTAATATAAGACATAAATTCGATTAAAAAACTGAATACCGTTATAATACGCTTATGATAGAAATATATAAATATGCCAATGACTCGAACTGAACTGTGACAAATTTAGAGAGTTATTCACGAGAAAAAATATATTTGTTTAAAAGTAATATATTAGGTTGACCGTAGCGAAGCACGGGCACACTTGCTCGTTCTTTATAATAAAAAGGGAATATTTAAAGATGTCAAACAGATATAATGAGTATATTTTAAAAATTAGAATGCGAACTGGAAGATACCAAACTGAATTACAAAAGTGTATCAAATAACCTCTTCCATTAACTTAAAATGCATCGAAGAATTTTATGCATAAAGACAAATCTACCTGAAACGCTTATAAGAGACCAAAGGAAATATCTATTTGAAAAGAAAATTAAATTGTTTAAATGAATTAACAACATGGAAAAGCCATTGACAACGGGATGTCAGAAATTTCAATTTTTATTAATTTCTTTATTATACTTTGATTAAATGTAGTTGCATTGTAAGTTTGTTTGTTTCATTTGATCAAAAACAATTTTCTTCCGCGGAATCACGAGTATAGAACATACACAATGCACATAAGCATTCACGGTTGCCTTGGCGAAACGTAAATATACTGGTTTGGCGACGAAACGTGTTGCTGTCTTTTCATTAGTCACTCCACCGTTGCTTAACATGCAGACATTTTCCGTGTGATTCTCCTAAATAATGTGAATAATGTTGCCACACTCTCTTGAAATACTACTTGCTAGGAAAACTTAACGGTCGTCTGCTTAGAAACAAAATAGGTTTTTAAATTCAACTAGATAAATGCTTTTAATTCTTGTTTACAATTTAACTTTATTATGGCTTATGTTTATTTCATCGGCGGGGGAACTTTTTTAATTATACCTCAAAATAATTTTGTGTAAGTTGATATTACCCCATGGCGAAGAGGGGGGGGAAAAACGAAATCGCCTTTTTTTAGCATCTTTCATATTATAGCCTCCCCCCCCCATGATAATTTTGAAAAGAAAACAACTAAAAATTTTATTTAAACTTCATTTATTCAATTTATCAATGTAATACCTAGTAATCCATAACGATATTGTAACAAATTATAATAATAATAATAAAACAAAAATAAACAATAATTAGAATTGAAAAAATTAAAAAAAAAGAATAATTGAACATTTTTTTTCACGTTTTGAAGAAATGGTGTTGTTTCATGTTCGACACAATTGCTTCAAAATTAGGACTTTTTGATGTAAGAGCGATTTGAATGCAGTGTTCGGCGTTTAATCGTTTTTATGTTCATTAGAGTTTTTATATCTTCGTTTTTATGTTCATTAGAGTGGAAAAGTCTTGTTCGCACAAATATGTTGTTCCAAATGGCAACAATTGTTTAACCGCCTCTTCATGTTCAATTTTGAAAGCCTTTGCAGCTTTTGAAATCAAATTGATTACGTGCTTCAGTATTAGATCGAAGTTCAAGAATTGCTTCTGTTAAACCTGTAGGTTCTTCTGGTATCATAGCAATATCACATTTAAAAGGATCTACAATCCAACTGATAGTACGTGTATCAAGATCTGGAAAGTAATCTGAAAACCGCTTTCTGACTTTGATAAGATGACTTACAATTGTATCCTTGATGTCAGCAAAAGTAATATTTTCGCAATCTTCCAAAAACAAAGCTAACCTTGAAAAAGAAGCTATCTTGTTCTGTTCTACTTTCTGTCTCCAATATTGCAACTTTAATCCAAACGCTGACGCTATTTCTCTCGCTGAAATGATATTGATATTCTTTCCTTGCAATTATTTGTTTAATATATTTACACTCTCAAAAATGTCTGCTAAATATACGAGATATGCAACCCAGGAAGAGTTTTTAAACTTATCTGCGAGAATATTTTTTTGATCAACCATAAAAATTTCGACTTCAATTTTGAGAGTCCATACTCGATTTAGTACATTTCCGCGAGAGAGCCACCTTACTTCTGTATAATAAAGTAGGTCCGTATATTCAGCTTCACCGTCCTGACAAAATTCACGAAATAGCCGCGTGTTTAGTGCATGCCCCTTGATAAAATTTACAATCTTGATGACATCATGCATGACAGCTTCCAGTGTAGGTTCTAAATATTTGACCATAAGGGCCTGGCGATGGATCATACAGTGAATAACTTCAATATTTGGATTATTTTTTTTTTACGAAAGCCGAAAAACCGTTAATATGACCCAGCATAGCTGGAGCTCCATCCAAAGATACAGAAATACAGTTTTCCCATTTTAAACTTTGCGCTATGAAGTATTCATTTACTTTATTGTAGACATCAATTCCACGAGATCTCAACTCGAGAGGAGAACAAAACAGCAATTCCTCTTCAAAATTATCTGCACCTTTGTAGCGAACATAATCCATTAGCTGTGAATTGCTACTACAATCAGTTGCCTCATCAAGCTGAATAGCAAAATATTTAGCCTGTTTTAATGCGAAAATAATCTGTTCCTT
The DNA here is from genome assembly GCA_032207245.1 of Pardosa pseudoannulata. Taxonomy (NCBI): domain Eukaryota; kingdom Metazoa; phylum Arthropoda; class Arachnida; order Araneae; family Lycosidae; genus Pardosa; species Pardosa pseudoannulata. The sequence goes on from CM063509.1 coordinate 248,156, forward strand.
CACATTTTCTGCTAATATAGAAATTCGTTCTTTCACAATTTTTGTAGACAAGGGCACTGAATTCAGTTTCTTCGCTTCTTTTTGACCACACATAATCTCTGCCATTTTTACAGCAGCTGGTTTAACCAAAACTTCACCAATAGTGTATGGTTTCTTATTTCGAGCAATCAACCAGGCTACTTCAAAGCTAGCCCTTGATGCTAAACGCTGATCGAATGTACCAAACATGTTGCTATTCAATCTTTATCTTTTAACAGATATTTCTAAATTTGCAAAGTATTCTCGCGGTTTGGAAGACAGGTGTGAATGGAAATTATCTAAATGTTTCTTCAATTGACTTTTTTTGAAAGATTCTGAAGTCAGTACCTGCATATATACAACACATTGTGGTTTCATTGTACCATTGTCTTCTATTTGTGTAAAACCGTAATTAAGGAATTCTTCTTGGTATGTTCTTTTTCTATTTGCTGCCATCTGAAGGGAGACAGAAAATAATATTTGTAAAATATTTATATTAAATTTCTAAATTGCGGCTTACCTTTATCGATATATCGATGATTAATGATAAAATCAGCAACTAACTAATGAAAACTCGCTCTGACTTGTCACTTTATTTGTACTCAATTTAAAATAAAATAAAATGTGCTTTATTGCGCAAAGAGAACACTTTAGTGGTGGGTAGTGAGATGGCGAGAACACTTTAGTGTGGTGGGTAGTGAGATGGCGAGAACAGTTTAGTGTGGTGGGTAGTGAGATGGCGTGGCCTGCATATGTCGCTAAATTGTTTAAGTTGAAAAAAAATACTAACAAGTTTATAAAATATCAAATTAAAAATATATACTTTTTACTCAAAAAAGTTTCATTTTTACCCCCAAAAATTTCATTTTTACCCCATTTCGGGTAATTTACCCCGGTTCCCCGACCGCTGGTTTATTTATTCATTTTTGTAATAAATTTAAACTATTGTTAATTAGAAAGTTAAATAAATTTTTCCACAGAGGAGAAAGATAATTATTTAAGAAAAAAATAAACTTATTTTATGGGCTACTTAAACTGCCTATTTAGATATTATTGAATTCCGATTATTGACCCCGACCCAACGATCAAAGAAATGTCCATGTCATGCGATGATTTTTTTTTTTTTTGTATAATAGGCGTACATTTTATGAAAAACATCTTTATATGCTTAGTAAAATTCCATAATGTATATAATAATGCTAAATAAAACCCATCATGAGTAAAAGTTTCCGAGAGACAATCTCTTCGATATAAATTATTGAGATTTGGTATACCAATACAGTACGCATGCAAAGAAAAATGCGAATTATTTATTTGTTTATATTTACAAACATTGCTGTTGCCGAAACTGAAAATCAGAATTATAATTCTAAATTTCTGATTGGTTTAAATGGTGCAAAGAAGATCCCATTAAACTCCGCCTCTAAAATAAGCTGAGCCCAAAGGCGGGGTAACTTGATATTAAACTAGTTCCCGCACCTTCGTTTCCGTGCTCCCAGAGTACGGTTCGAGAGGAGAGTCTGTGTCCATCAATCCTCCAACTCCGACGCATGCGCATTTGATATCTACCCCCAAAAGAGAAAGAAACAGTCAATCTTTCCATCTCAGTACAGGTGTCAATATTTGGCGCAGTATCGAAAGTTTGGCAAATCAATTTTGAAATATTTTTTATGTATACTTTAATACTTTACTCTTTATAATAATTTCGGAATTAAGACATCCAATGTATGACTTCTTACAACACTTATATATTCATATTTTATTCTTAAATAGAAGACAAAAAACTACATTTTTAATATCAGTTATACAGTAGTTATCATTTTTGGATGGATATATTCTGTTGTTTACAATCCTCAAAGTGCTAATAACAAATTAAGAAGATTAGAAATTTAGAATATGTTGCAAATAAAAAATATTTTGACATGCATTTAACATTAGAAAAGATTTCATTCCTTTTGTCGTCAGTCAGTTATTTAAGTGTACAAGTGATACAAAAATATTAATTTGATGAGACCCTAGCTGTCAAATTATGTACAAATAACTATATATTCATATCTTAACTATTTAAAAATTAATCTAGAATTTCTCAATTTTATTCAGCAATTTTTAAATTTTATTACAGAGTTCAAACTATGTTTTACACTATGTATATACAACCAGAATAAATAGACAATTAATAGCAAAATTTACTTTTACTGCTCAGTAGAATTAAGCATAGTGTTAAAATATTTTTTTCCCAAAGAATGTTTATTCTTTAAAACTTTGATAAATTTTTCCATATCCATTATTTTACCCTTTTAGAGTTATTAAACTTTTAGTAAATAACAAAAAATCATTAACTTTAATGAGGTTAAGTTAATGGATAAATAAATATAACCTCATAAAAGTTAATGAATTTTTTAGTGGAAAAGGCTCTAACAGCTATTTATAAATTTATGGATATCTATATCCACTGCTCTATAGTCTATGTGGTAAACAGACATGATATCATTTATGTAATATTTTTACTTCTCTAATTAGCTGTGTGAGTAAGCCTTTCAAAAATTATGCACTTCCAATTTAAATTGTCATATGTTGATAAACTGCCCCCTATGCCAGGAATTTCCTAACAACATTTCTAGGATATGTGTAATTGACAAATGTTACAAAAAACATCCAATTTTTAATTAGTTTGATGCATATTTTATTTATCAAAGTATAATTTTATCTTTATATGATAATATAACAAATTATAACAAAACATTATTAAAATGTTATACAAAAATTTATGACCCATGGGTTTTTACTGATATAAATTAATGGTATTAAATAATTATCTCTTTAATAAGTATATGTTATGAAGAAAATGTTTGTTTGTATATTTGCTGGTGCTAATTAAAACATTGTTATAGATATAAATTTCGTGAATTTACAACATCATTTATAAAATTTCTCTTAATTTTGTGTGAAAATTTATTTATTTACAGAGATATAACTTATTTAAAGAATCAAACCAACATAGTTATTTAAAAAAATAAAATTTTGATTAACTCTTTCATATTGAAACATTTAAAAAAAGATGAAACTTAAAATCTCTGTACAGATAACAAATCTGAACAAACTTGACTAATTGAATTTTTATTCAAAATGTTAATTTTTTTTACATTGCTTTTTTACATTACAACTTTTTATTATCTATTAGTTTATGTATTTTTTATCTCACTTATAAATGAAACCTAAATCATTCAGAAGAACAAAATAAATAAATTTATACACACACACATATTTGAATATTTGTGTGTTTATATATATATATATATATATATATATATATATATATATATATATATATATATATATATATATATAAGCAAAATATAGGAAGTAACCAGCAAATTTTATTTAATACAAAAATACAAATTTCATGTTGCAATATAAAATTTAAACATAATGAAAACAGAATTTTCTCAATACTATTAATGTTTATAATCAGTCATAGAATGTAAATACAGCACTTCTTTATTTAAATGTGTGAAACTTTCACCAATATTTTCTTTTCATTATCTAAGGGTTTTAATAATGCTAAATTGGGATTCGATTTTTTCCTTCTTGTGGAGTTTGTTTGGAGTTTTAATTTTCTTACTAGGTAGTTCATTTTTAAAATGTTCATGAATCTTAAAATTTACATGTTTAATTTTGTTGCTTAATTTTAGCACATGTATAGTATTTTCTTTTTTTTTTTAGTTCTTTATTAATTTTAGGGTTTATTTCACAGCCTTTCAGAACATTTTCAAGAATGTTAATTTCTGGTTTTTAGATACTATTCAAACTATACATTTGCAAAATATTAGAAATTTCTTTTTCACCACCGCTGTTTTCAATATATGTATTTTTTTCTTTTGGTATTTCTCATATACCTGTATACTTGCATGAATATGTTTACATATGTTGTTTTAAATTATTCGCACATGTATACTGAAACAGATGAAAGCACCCTTTGCAAATTGTGTACTTCAATTTATATTGTATGATAGAAGTTGGATGTTCAACAATGTAATGATGCTTATGATCTAATTTTTTAGTTGATTTCACTTCACACTCATAATTATTTACTTTGGTTATCATATTAAGTAACTGTATGACTTTTAACATAGCTCTAACTTATTTTAGTTATTCTATATGTATCAACATTTTTCATACGTTTAATTAATCTTTGAACCTTCCCCTTATATTACTAGAGCGAGAATAGTTTTATCTAATCTTTTTAACTTTTTTCTTTCTAGATAAAAATGCTTAAAAGTAAATGCATGTTAGTATTATTAGAAGCAAATTTAAAATATTCCCCAAACTCTTTGGTATCAACTGAACTGAATATTTTTGTTTACAGTATGTAAATAGATAAAATAGATGTCATCAATAATCAATAAAGCTTATCTTCATGAATGACATACATTCTTTGTCATTTTTCATATTTTTGAAAATTATGCATGTATTTTAACTTTCAAAAACATGCCCCATTCTTGCCTCATGTAAGAGTGTGATAGGACATATTTATTAAAAATGTAATTGTTATTTTAAAAACAACATTTCTATAATTACTCTCATCTTAATTTTTTTTAAAAAATGGTAAAATATTTTAGTTTGTCACCCTGAAACTTACAATGTTGTATGAGTAGAAAATAATTTGTAAAACATACTTTTGTGAACTATCCCATTCATGTCTATTTTACCTCAATATGATATTAATTTTTATCAAAATCGGTAAATTCAAAATTTTCAACTTCAATTTGGGTATGATGATCATCTATACGCTCCCTTAAATGCTTATGAATCCAAATTTTGTGTCACTCGATGGACTTTCTGATCTCCGATTCAAAATCATGTTCACATAATTTTATGTTTTGTTAAAGAATCTTTCTTAATAAATGGTTTTTTTTACAAATATTGCATCCATATGATGATTCCATTTTTCATGAAATAAAATATAAACTGAGCGAATAAGTCAATCACAAAAAAAGCACGTGGTGGCGAATTACTATGAAATTCAGCAGTTAAGTGATCTTTTATAATAAAAAGTTTTTCATAAATGTTGCATCCATAGGATGGGCTTATTTATCATTAAATAAAATGTAAACTTAGCGAATAAGTCAACCACAAAAATGCACGTGGCGGCGTGCTATAAAAATGCGTGTTATTCCCTGGGCGACGGCACACTATATAAATTCAGCACTACAGTTGGCGAAATCTCTAGATAGTGTGAACGGAGGGAAGCTGGTTTTGAAGTATAACCCTTCAAAACCAGCTTCCCTCCGTTCACAGTGCGCATGCGTTGGAGTTTGGAGGATTGCTGGACACAGACGCTTCTGTGGGAACACTGGACACTGGACACTGGAATAATGCATTTTGGGGTACCTAGGGCCGGAGGCCCTTTATCCCCGATAGTAGACATTTATATGTGTTCAACATTACACTCATTATTGGCCGACATTTGAATAATAATTATGGAAAAGGGAGAGGAGAAGGAAAGAAGAGCACATACATAAAACAAGAAAAAATAAATCAAAGTATACATTTATAAAATAATATCAAATTTGCCCTAATTTTTTTTTTATTTATTTATTTTTTTTTTATTTTATTCTTTTTTTTTTTTTTTTTCCACTCTGAAAGAACTCTTAACAAAAGTCAAGACATTAATATAGAACAATGCACACAATTAAATATTAATACAAGAGGTTGGTTAAATAACAGAAAAAAGAGATAATAGAGTTTCAGAGGGTTTTAGTTATATATAAAATATATATAGGTTTTTTTTTTTTTTTTTTTTTTTTTGTTTTTTTTTTTTTTTTTTTTAAATGGGCAAAAAGATATTTACAATAAAAAGAGATAAAAAAAAAGACACTCAAAACTGTGGGCGAATTCCCGTCAATATGGTTGAAGCTCTGGGACGACGCCTGTTTTCCCAGGGGTCATAGTCAGGGAGATTGAGAACTTCATCATTATTGACATTTCTAAGGTTAAAGAAAAATTTTGTTGATAGCTTTGCTATAAAGTCTCTAACGGGATCAATGTTCAGAGTATCGTGAATGATATCATTTCTAAGGTACCTAGGAGCATTAATAATACCCCGGAGAGTTTTATTTTGGATAGTTTGCAGTCTCTGGATCTGAGTGTTGGAAGCCGAACCCCAGACCGGGGCTGCGTAGAGAAGAATGGGTCTAAGTATCGTCTTATATAACAACACTTTGTTGTCCATTCCCATTTGATTGTGATACAGGAGGTGGGCGATCGTTTTTTTAGCTTTATAGAATTTGGCAATGACATAATTCATATTAAAGCGCCAAGTTAACCTGCTATCCAATTTAACACCTAAGTATTTAACTTCCCTCTCGAAGTAAACCAATTGTCCACACACCGAGATCGGGGGAGGTGGAATCCTGTTAAAGCTAAAGAAAATAGCTTTAGTTTTAGCTGGATTGATCTTGATCCTCCACCTCTCAAACCAACGATCTAAAATGTTTACATGTCTTTGAAGGTATTTGTGCATGTATTTAGTGTTATTATTTTTAGCAAGAATTGCCGTGTCGTCCGCAAACATGGCTAGTGTCGTGTTGTGATGATGAGGTATATCGCTAATATAGATATTGAACAAAATAGGACCGAGCTTGGATCCTTGTGGGACCCCAGCGTTGATAGGCCTGTGTGTGGATAAGTATTGTGTGTGGCGGACTATGAAAGAGCGATCGAGAAGGTACGAGTGTAGCAATTGTATCATGGCAGCCGGCAAATTGTATTTAATAAGCTTGTAAATAAGGCCACTGTGCCATACTTTATCAAAAGCCTTCTCGATGTCAAAAAAGACAGCTCCAGAATGCATACGGTTTTCGAACCCATCATGGATGAATTCGGTAACTCGTAGCAACTGGTGCGTAGTGGAGTGTTGTGCTCTGAAGCCAAATTGAGAGTTATTAATGATGTTATGTGTGTTGAGGAAGGAAGTAAGTCTGGTGCAAATAACGTGTTCAATTAGTTTACTCAAAGAGGAAAGGAGGCTAATGGGTCTATAATTTTTTGCTAAATGGGGGTCACTACCCGGCTTAGGAATAGGGACAACAGTTGCAATCTTCCATTGCTTAGGAAAGTACTTATACTCGAAAATTTTATTTATAAGCTTCACAAGAATATTGACATAACCTATAGGCAGATTTTTAAGTGCAGTATAGCTGATATTGTCAATACCGGGGGATTTTTTATTAGGGAGATTATTTATAATATTTACAATTTCATTAAAGTTTGTGGGGGGATGGGATCATTATTGATAACATGAAGAGAATTATTAAAAAATTTTTCGTTTATATCGTAAACCTTATCAATGGTAAGGGGATCAAACACATCATTATTAGGTTTAAACTGGTCCTCATAGCAGTCAGCAATATTATTAATTTTTTCCTGGGGGTCAGTAATAATATTACCCGAAGCAGAACAAAGATGGGGAAGAGTTTGGAAAGGTTTTTTGATTTTTTTTAGATAACCCCAAATACTATTATCGGAAGGAGAGAGAGATTCTATAAAGTTGTTCCACCTAGCATTTTTATATTTTGAGATTTGCCTTTTAATAATGGCGTTCATCCTATTAAGTTCAATTTTTTGAGAGGGGTCTCTGGTACGCTGCCATGTCTTCCTTAAATTATTCCTATGCTTTATAGAAAATTTAATGTATAGTGGAAGTTGTAAATGATTATTAATTGGGGTATAGGTTTTAGCAGAAGCCAGGGCGTTGGAGATAACACTCGTAATGGACCCAACTGCGCTGTCTATGTCACCAAGACAACGAATCTCACTGTCGGGCAGGGGGGAGTCAGCAACCGTTTTATAAAAGGTATTCCAGTTAGTGAAGGAGGGGGGGGGGTCAAGGCAAGGCAGGGAAAAGTTAAGAGAAATATTGAGGGAAACGGGAACGTGATCAGAGGAAAGGCAGTTAAAGACATCAATATTATAGGGATAGTTGATATTTTGCAAGAGTGCAAAATCAATTGTGGTGGCTACACCAGCATTACCATACCTAGTAGGAGAATGGGGATAGGCAATATCTATTGCGTTATCGTTTAAATAGTTATTAATAAGCCTGCCAAGAGTACAAGTACTATTATAGTTATAACAATTCCACCGCGGATGATGCGCATTAAAGTCTCCAAATAGAATAACCTTTTCCCCGGCTTTACGGTTCGAGTAAGTTCGGTACCTTCGAGAGAGACGACGGTAAGTTGCGGTTACTAGGTATAGTTAGGAGCTTTTGCACGGGGAATCAGTACCTAGCTATCTGCGCATGCTCACGGGCTTTGCCTTATTTCTATGCTGTTAACCTCAAGTTCAGGTTTATAAAAATCGGCGCTTTATCGCTAACGTTGGCGCATTCTTATTAATTTTACTTTTGAGAAAATTAGATAAAGGTTGTTATATTGTTATTTTAATCGCTCAAGTTAGCCAACAATAATTCAATACAAAGAATGTTTAGGCAAAAATAAAAACAAGACTTATTTTGATAATAACTTAATGATTTTACAATTGGCAATCTTATAATTTAAATTTTTACAATTGTGCATAAGATACTTTTTAATATTTTCTCAATGAAATTTGTATTTTTCATCCCATTTTTGATGCGCAAAAAAATAATTAAAAACTGCCAGTAGCATTGTTTTAATCTTACACATATTTTATACTCATACACATAAACATTTGGGCTTGACACATGATTTGAAAATTAGTTCTTATTTAATACAAACTCATTTTAACATCTCTTTAATACAAACTTTTGTTGAAACCAATTGGGAGAGTATCTAAATCTTATTCATTAATTTAGCATGTTCCGATTTAATTTTTTTTTTTTTCAAATTTAACATTATATACATTGTGTTAATATTTTACTGTATTAAAAAATATATTTCAACCATCATGATCTTTGTTTTGCTTTCATTTTATTTAAGAGCAACTTATTAGCTAGAAATGGATTTGCATAATGTTATGCATGCTTGACAGAGGAGCTTACACTACAGTTTAAATGCCATAGGAACTACACAAGAGTTCATCTCAAAGGCATCAAAGGTGGTGATGCAACTGGACCCTATGGGCCTAGCCCGTTAATCCAGAGGCTTCTATCAGTAAGCACAAAAATGACAACGAGCGAAAAATAAACACATAAAAGAGCAAAGAGATAGAAGGGTTGATTCGTGAGTTCATAACACAAAACTAGAGAGTAGAAAGTTTAGGGATAGTAAAACATAAATATATTTTTTGGCCAGTGACATCCGTACAAAATAAGCCGAAAAAATTTGAAAAATAATGAGTAAAACAAAAAATTTTAAAAATTTTGGTAAAAATAAAAATATAAGTTTTAAAATTATATAAACTGTCTTAAAAATCAAATAAAGGCCTAAATAATAATATTTAATTATAGTAATAATTTTTATTGATATATTTTTGATGTTATAAATTTTTAATTGCTTAGTGGTAATGATCGGGTACGAAAGTTTTAAAGAGTTCATGTGATATGATTAAGTTAAAAATTATGAAATTATTTTTATGGTTTTGAACAGTTGTGGAAAACAAATGTACAACTTTTGATATATTTTCTTTGTCTTTATTCAATGAAGCAACTCTGTTAACGTATATTTACTTTTTTTTTTTAAACTTTTAAGAATGGAAATACTAATTAACAATTCTACTTACCACATATTTTATTTGTGACTTTTTCTATTGTATTATTCATTCTTTATGTATTAATGTTATATTACGTATTATGTCAAATACTTCTTGAATGCTTTTTAATGATTACAAAATTTTGTTTTATATGATTTTTTAATATCTGTTATATGTCTGATTAGAAAAATTTCAAGAAATCATAATAATTTATACAAAGATAATGAGATTGGCAAAAATAATTATACTGACAATTTAACAAATTATCCACAGTCATAATATATATTTTTTTCTTTTCTGTAGTCTTACATATTTTACAATTAGTTTTCAGTTCAGCAGTTTAAATTAGCTCTTCTCTATGATACTTTGTTGTAAAAATCCAAAAAAAGGAAATCGAATTGATAGTAAATTTTAATTAATGTGGTTCACATTTCAAAGTTGACAAAATAAAAATAATGAAATAATATAAAATAATAAACGTGTGAATACTGCTTTGAATTTTTATAGCCAAAAAAAAAAAAAAAACACTCAAATAAATACTGCTTATATTCTTTATAGAAGCATTTATCAAGTATTCATCTAGCTTTTCCATTGTCAAAACATTTTTAACTAAAATAATATCTTCACAAAATATAATTTTGAATTATTTCAGAAATAAATTTGACCAACACATATCTTGACCATTAGAAATATATACTATAAATATTTTACAAGGAAGAAAAGAAATACTTTATGAAAAAGGAAATAGTAAATTTTCCAGAAAAAAATTCAGTAAAATGAGAAACTAGTTAAAAATGAGTAAAGATATAAAAAAGTCTGATAATAAATTGCTGATAATTTAATAATATAGCCTTCACTACACTTTGTTCAGAATAATACTTATCTATAAAACAGACCAACTTCAATGAAATTCATTTGAATTTGATAATACTTTTCAATATACAGCCTTGCAGTTTAACAGTATACAAATCATAAATCCTATTGCAATAATTTATATTTCTTATATTATTGAATTAGTTTCATTTAGCTCTTTTTTCTCACAAAAAGGTTTAGTTATGTGAAAAGGTGTGAAATAAAATATTATTAATATTGTCATATGTATAAATAATATATATATTTCATTGAAGAAAATATTGAAAATATTTTATATCCCAGTCACTACTTGGCTCACCTTACAAAATAATGCTAAAATAATATTAGATACAATTTTATACTACTGAAAAGAGAAAAATGATGTTTGGTATATTTCTTTTATAAATTAATATATTTCTCAGAATTATTTTCACACAAATTATCTTCACCATCTTCTAATCTTTAAAGTTATACACACAGAAGCTTATAGGTAGTGTATATAACTAGAATTTTGATTTGCAATATATTTTAAAGCTCTGAATTTTAATTTTTTTAATGATATACTTGAGAAAATAAATTAGAAAAGTTCATAATTTATAATGACAATTTTGGAATAAATTACTGTTGGTTTGTTAAACTACATTTGAGCCATTTTGAATACATTATAAAAACAAAATGTATCAGGTTTGCAAGATTAAGCTTTTTACTTTCATAATTACATTGAACTTACAAATTTTTAAATAATTTTAAAAATTTTACTTTTAAGAGGTAAAACTAAATGGTATTCAAGACTTAGATTTTATATTATAAAAGAACTGCTCCCTACATTAAGTTGTAAAACTTTACAGAAATCTAAGGAAATACAGCTGAGAACCTTGGAATAAATTACACCAAAACAACTGCGTACATAATTAATAAAGAGATTATTATTATATAGTTAAGCGATTATTATTATATAGTTAAGGATGTTATCTTTAGATAACATCCACAATCTCAAATAACAGGAAATTAAATAAAAAAACACCATACATATAATTACACATGAAATATATGCAATAATGCTATTATTATGCTGAATATCTTGCTTACTTTAATACAACTCATTCTCAATAATACTTTGTTAATTTTACTACTTATCTGAAATTCTTGGGACCTGAAGTAGCATTCGGTCAGTTTCTCAAAACTGACAGACATTATCTGAGTTTTCTGTCTCGTTATTCTCAAATAACGAGAAACAGTATAATTATTCAGCCTTTTTAGCATGAATTTATATAAAACTGACTGTTGTTAAAAGATTTTACCATATTCTGTATTTCAATCTGATCTATAATTAAAATAATTAATAAAACTTTAGATAAATCTGCTGATCTCATCGAAAAAACTTAGAAATCCGGTATTTAATCATCAGCTATATAAACACAGAATTCATGGCGACAGTTTGGATACTAATTTGACGTTGCCAATATGGTTACTATTATGATTAAGTTTGGCATTTGCTATGTCAAGCGTATCAAAGTTGCTACAGCATCTTTCGGTGAAACGGTATAATTTTTAAGCTTCTGCACATGCGCATTAGAGCACAATAGTAAGCCTTATTATTATGCCGTTTTGTAAGTCCGCACACATAGCTGGGTACCGATTCACTGTGCAGAAGCTCCTAGTATCGTCTTCTACAATATAGGACGACACGGGTCAGGAATGGCAACCCTTTGGTAGGGTATGGTTGTTATAGCTTGCTACGTATCTTTATTTTGGCGCTTAGGATAACTTATGTATCTACAAAATTTATTTGTTAATATGTTTCTAAGTTGCTCGGAAAGATGTGTTTGTTTATATCTAGTATGCAAAATTAACCCATATATACTAACTAGTCTTAAATGATAAATAAAATAAACCCTGGTAATCTCTCTATCCTATTGAATAAAAATAACGAAATATTGTTTTGTATAGATTAATATTATTATGTTTCATTTCTTCTTTTAGACTGTTTTAAATGTGCATATGTTTGTAGTAATACATTAAGTTACGTTTGAATGACTGAATATTTTAGAATACTTACAAATAAATATTTTAACTGTTAAATTTATTTATTATTATTATTTCTTCAAATAAAGTGTATAACATTTAAAACAGCCAAGGGAAAAAAGTTTTAAATCAACATTTCAATGTAATTTTGAATTAAAACTACATCTTATAATCCAATACGGAACATAAATTATGTTTTAATTCACTACATATAAATTAATATTATGATCAATTTAATAGTTTTTTTATAATATATGTTTTGCACTCAATAAAAGTACTGAACCCCCAAATAATGTAAAGAGACTAAGATATTTTTTTCACACAAACGCTTATTTTTCTGATTTCAGTGTATTCTGTTTGACTATATATAGTGGAAAAAGTGACCAGTGAACTGAATTACAAGCTGCCTTCACCCTGTTTAAAAAAAATTCTTAAATGTTAGTTTGAAAATATATTTACTGATTATATCAATTATAGATCAGGGTTCCCTGGGCAAAATCCTTATTTAACTGTGCCTTTCTTCAAAAAGAATACTAATTGGTATAGGGAGCCACAACCCTATATCTGCAGTACCATGTTACAAGCAAAAAAACACTCTTGAAAAACTTGTGTATTGTTTTCTATAATCTGATTTTCTTTATTTTGTCCATATTAAATATATGCAATTTGCTAACGTTCTCACTAACAGTCTATTGCATTGTAGAATTGACTACTACTACTATTACTTATTACCTTAACAGCTCATTAAGGACTCGAGCCTGCCACAAGCAAGATAAAATTTGATGTAATTGGTAGCAGAGACATGAAGATCTTAAAAATCAGCCTTTTAAATATATATATAGTTATTGTTTTAAAATCTTTTTGTGTTTTCAGATTAAATATATGGCATAAATTATAATTGGAAGTAACATACCTAACAGTAGAACTTATAAAATTTTTGCTACTCACCTATTATGTAAATTTGTACAATACCAAAAAGCTGAATTCAGCAGGAGACTGTGTGAGCCACTCTGCGAAAACAGCCATTTAGTTTTATTTACAGTTATCTACATATTACACTTTTCCAGTTTTTCTTACAGATATCAAGGAATGAAAATATCAGCAAACATTGGTGAAACCTAAAGCGGAAATTTTTTCAAACATTCATGTATACTTTAGAGTCAATTAGTTATTTTACAATTTGTTTCTGTGTAACAAGAGTACAAAAATTAACATGCAAAGGCTATGAGTCCCCCAGCGTTATACTGTATTATCTGCTCTAGGGCAGGGGTATCATCAGAACCACCTGACTCATTGTTGCCCAATTCATGCATGTAAATTAATGAAATTGAAAATGTTAGTCCTGAATTAAATATTGATAAATAAATTTTCTAAAAAAAGTGGGATTAAAAGACTGATTTAAGTTTAGTTTATTTAATTTTTGATATGCATAATAGCATACAAAAACACCACAATTCATATCATCAATCTGCAAAATATGTGGTGGGAATTTTATTTTCCATTTATTAAATGTTTTAAAAATATTTTTCAAAAATAAAAACCATTTGTGAATTACATGATTATATGCATCAGTAGATAATTTTAATGGATCATATACTTCAAAGCAATGTTCTTTTAAATTTGCTACAATTAATGCCCAATGAGAGTTAAGATTAAATGGAATCAATAAATATTCTTTTGACACAATACTATCTACCACTTTCCTATTGACACATTTAGATTGATAAACAGCTAATGAAAGACAGGAACTAATAGACATATAATTACTGTGACCATTTACAATTTTTAACAAAAAAGCATCTATAACGGTATTGTAAAGCCACCCCCTTTTAAATATGCTTGAAAAAGATTTTAAAAAATTTTCTTCTTCATCACTTATGAAAGGGTCTATAGATTTCAACATATATGGTGTTAGTTCTATATCATAAACCTTAAGATGTGTAGAAGTCATTGTTTTATTACTAAAATCGTTTAACTTCAGATCAAAAAATGACACATGATTAGAATCTTGAGATGAAAATTTTTTGTAATCACCCATCAAACAATTATATATATGCTTCCGAAACGATACTGTGCTGAACTGTTGAAGTAGACTATAATTATTAACTATTTGATGTGCATTATAACATACAAAAACTCCACAATTAATTTTATCAACCTGTAATAAATGAGGAGGATATTCTATTTGCCAAGTGATAATCTTTCCTAAATTTTCATTAAGTAAATCTGTCCAGTTTTTTATACCAATAGAATATTTATTGGTGATAGTCAGATTTGATGAATCATACACAGAGACTATTTCTTTTTTCAAATCAGCTGTAAAAAGAATCCAGTGGGAATCAACACAAATAGGAATAAAGATATAATTTAATGAGGAAATTGGACATGGTAGAATTAATTCAGTACTAGCACAAAGTGACAATGAAGAATCCACAAAGATCATGTTCTTTCTATTTTCTAAAAGTTTGAATAAATATGAATTAATTATTGAATCATACAGCCAGCCTTTTATAAAATCAGGTGACTGAGCCTTGGTGCAATTTTCTTCTGAAACAGATAAAAATGGATCTAATGATTTTAGATCTGTTGTGCTTCATTTGTAGTTACTAACTTGAACAATAGGTTCTGAAATGTTATTTAAACTATTTAGTGGAGATGTGAAGCAATCAGAAATACTACGATCAAACATTATTGTACCATTCTGATGACTATTCAATTTCCTTTGCTTATATGTCGGCTCATCAACATCATGAGGTACACCAGAATTAATGTTTTCAGCATTAGAATGAAAACCTTTACGTTTATTGCTAGTTTTGAAAAACCTAGGCTGAGGTATAATTTTTTGATTAGGTGCTACAGTAATGCTAGTTAGGGCTAGAATCTCTTTAGTATTGTCACACTGAATAATTCCTTTACATTCAGAAACTAACGAACTTAAGGTTGTTTGTATATTTCTAAGCATAATACTTTGGATTTTAGGGTTATCCATTAAAACTAATAATTCTGCAACCAACTCTTTACAAGACTGCATTCTATTTTCAGTGGTATTGGGCTTAAATTTGACTATTTTTTGCATTGACTCGTTTATATTTGTATCATCCTCAATTTGATTCTCAAAAATATTATCTTCAAAATCTATATACCTATTATTATATGAATGTACTTTATGGACATGTTTGCAAAGAACATGGCGATTTGAATATTGACAATTACAAGAATAAAGGTGACTACATAGGTTACTACACGACTTTTCTAAACATTTATAATAACACAAATCAACAGGACAATTTTCGTACATTTTTTTCACTGTATACCCATTTAAATTTTCAGAATGAGAGGATACTAACCAAGACTTATCTGATAATTTTAATATGCAGCTATCAGGAATTTTTAATCCCTTTCTATGGCTTTCTTTACAAAATGGCAGAGAATCTCTAGAGGGGTATCCCATTAAAATTTTTCTAGTATGAGCTAAATAAATGTCTCTTTCAACACGTAATAAATTATCTATAAGAACATCTATTCGCTTATTCACTTTTCTGTGAAAATACTGAGTTTTTAATTTATTGTGAAATGATTCACAGTACATATTAGTATTAGTAAACGCATGTGGGAAATTTCTATAAGCTGTTGACCAAACCTCAACTCTATTACAGTAATATGTTTTAAAATAATCTACAAAAGCTGCACTTTCGACTGAATATTTATGAAAAAACTCCTCAAGTAGTGAATGAAATTTAATTTTAGATTTTTCCCTAAGTAATCTCATTAAATTTAAAAGCATTTCATCTCTTAATTCTTTTACTTTTACTTTGCTGCGCAAACACCTAAGCCAACTTTGTCGTACATGCCATAAACACAGTAACTGCTTTATATTTGGACCGAAAACTTTTTTAACCCTCTAAGCGGTTCGCACGTACAATTCCGCCAAACTATTATAACTTCAAAACGTACAATTTTCGACCTCCAAAAACGCTCCGAAAATGGATGTATTGTACATTTTTGCCAGTCCTTTCCCCCATAGAATTTTGAGGTAGGAGGGTCAGGTCTATTATTTAGGAACTGCAACCCTCTTTCACTGACATTTGAGAGATGCAAACCTACCCCCTGAAGCTCAAAGAAGCTGATAGCTTTTCAGGGCTTTGTAAATCTATATTTCGAAGTATTTTGTTTGCGGTAACAGATGTATCTCTAATTGCACTCCTTAAATATCTTGGATGACTTTCGTAAAAAAATATAAATAGGTCTCTCAAAGAATATTTTTATTTGTACTTTTAGAATCCATTATTTCTTTTGAGATAATATTCCAGGCTATATGTACATTAAAAAATTAACAATCTATAATATATATTTATATATCTATACCGGAAGTAAAGGGACAATAACGAGGATGGGTTTAACATATTCCATTCTAGTCGACAAAGGATGAAGGTAAAAATCATAGAACTCTTTGGCCACTGACATTAGCGTATTTTGGAGAAATTTTTCCTAGATGTGTTCCACTAGGAGGGTTAAAAGAAGAAAATAAAGCTTTGTCATCATCGGTCATAATACAATTAACGTATAATTGTGGAATTCTACAATATATTGACTTAAACAAACATGTTAATGTTTCTGTGTCTGTGAAATTTGTAATAAAATGAGCAACAGGATACCCAACCCCAAACTCATCAGGAACTATTAAATTAATAAGATAAAAGCTTAACTGTCCTTATCGTGCAGTGGCCCCTGGCCTCATAGGCAAACGCACTGAGACGACCAACTCCCATAAGCAATAGCGATACGCTTCTGTAACATGGGACTCGCATAGAAAGTAGCGCCCTCGGTGTCAGACCATCGGAACTAAAGCATGGTCACCTGTTAATTATGTTAATCGCTCGGAAACCGCAACCAAAGTGCCTGGGGTGCCCGAACCGCGGATGCAGAGGTTCTGGGGTCCAACCCACATACCTCCCAAAGCCCGGAGGGCCTGATGGTCACATAGGCCAACTCCCATAAGCAATAGCGATACGCTTCTGTAACATGGGACTCGCATAGAAAGTAGCGCCCTCGGTGTCAGACCATCGGAACTAAAGCATGGTCACCTGTTAATTATGTTAATCGCTCGGAAACCGCAACCAAAGTGCCTGGGGTGCCCGAACCGCGGATGCAGAGGTTCTGGGGTCCAACCCACATACCTCCCAAAGCCCGGAGGGCCTGATGGTCACATAGGCCAACTCCCATAAGCAATAGCGATACGCTTCTGTAACATGGGACTCGCATAGAAAGTAGCGCCCTCGGTGTCAGACCATCGGAACTAAAGCATGGTCACCTGTTAATTATGTTAATCGCTCTTTTGGCGACTTTTTCTTAATTATTTGAAAAAAAAATTTTTGGCGTGGGGGTGCTTTTATACCTTTTTTTTATTTTATAAATTAAGCTATCAAAAACAAAACCAATCATAATTGCTTTTCTAGAATGATTTTATGTAGCTCTGTGTTAAATATCTAATATTATCTATATAGTTAGCTTATATAGAATATATTTAATACAAATTTATCAGTCTATAATTAATTCACAAATGTGTATTCTTTAGTATTCTAATTTCTTTGATTAATCATGTTTAATATAATATTGACACTATTTGTAAAGATATTGAATTTCAATTATGAAAATTACCCTTTTAATTTATCTTTAAACATTGCACATTTTTAAATTCAAATATTTCTGAGAATATTCTGTGTATTAATTGTTTAAAAGCTTACTTCTTTTACATCAAAATTACTATATAGTATTATTTTGCTATTTTTATTTGCTATCAGATAATATAAAAATTCAAATAAAAAAAATGGTGTTCTTTTTTTTATTAAGAAAACAAAAATTGAATACATTTTTTTATTGCAATAATAATAATATTTAACAAAAGTACAAAATTGATTATTATATCCACAAAATTTCATAAGTTCTCTTCACTCTTTCCACTGAATCTAAAACAAAGAAATTACAGATATAAATTTTAATAAATATAAAATTGCAGTATTAACACAAAAATTTCATTAAAATTATTTCAACTCCAATTCTTGATTGGATAAATTGCATGAACTAAAGTAAAACTGAGAACATGAACTAAAGTATCCATGAACTAAAGTAAAACTGAGGTAGGCTATTCTTAGCTGACAAATAAATTCTTTAAAATGGTTTCTTATTTTACCGATACCAGTGATAGAGCCAGAAATTATTTGCATGGAAGGTTCAAAAGTCTTAATCTAAAGTACAGTGAACAATCAAATTCATAAAAAAAGTGATCTCATTACATACACACATGCAAAATACATACATATATATATATATATATATATATATATATATATATATATATATATATATATATATATATATATATATATATATATATATATATATATATATATATATATACTTTTAAAAAAAATCGTATAAAATGAAATTCGATTTTAAATGTATGGATATCCCATAAATTTTTGTAATCCTTGTAACTTAAAAAATGTCTTGTATTTCCTTCACAATTTTAAAGGTTTTTTAGCATTGGTGTTGTACTACTTACCATTTGAAAGTTCTTTAGTTACTTTTACTGCCTTTATCCTACTTTTACCCAGCTTTTAAATTTTGTAAAGCTATGTCTTATATTGGGGCAGCTGATGTTTCTACTCTGTTCTCATGTCCCATCCTTGAGTGCAGTCACCAGAATTTTTTTAAACAATTTCTGTTTAAAACCCTGTAGGCGGGATAAGCCTGGAGGGCCAGCAGCGGAAGCCGCAACCGAAGTGCCTGGGGTGCCCGAACCGCGGATGCAGAGGTTCTGGGGTCCAACCCACATACCTCCCAAAGCCCGGAGGGCCTGATGGTCACATAGGCCAACTCCCATAAGCAATAGCGATAGGCTTCTGTAACATGGGACGAGTCTTCTACAATATAGGACGACACGGGTCAGGAATGAACCACGAATGGCAACCCTTTGGTAGGGTATGGTTGTTATAGCATAATAACATATGGTTGTTATAGCATAATGTTATAGCATAATATAGTAAAAATACCAGAAAGCCAAGCCTGCATTATCTATGCGACAAAAACATTACTATCATTAATATTTATCGCTAAATCATGCAAGAAATTGGTATTACATTGCATACAACTCAGCTATGATGCTCAATAGTTAAAATCGAATAATACCACGTGCATCGTGTACAATATACATGATATAGCAATTAAAAAAAAATAATTCAACCATAACAGTGGAAATAAGTATACCTTATCAGGTATGTAACGTATGTAATAACAGTATCAACGTATGTAATAACAGTAAATATCGTCAAAAATTGTAGACATCATGCTTGAGGTGTTAATTTGATGAAATTAATATTTAAAATTAAACAATAAAACACGATGTGATTTCAATACATATAATACATCTATAGTGATGATTTGTAAAAACTCAAACAATACCACGTGCATTGGGAATAAAACAGAAAAATAAAAAAGAAATAACAATAAAAGAAATAAAATAATCATAATACTAATAATAATGTATACCAATAATTGTTTCATACCTGAAAGACTGTAATTAACAAAAATATAGATCTAATAACAAAGATCTAATTAACAAAAATATAAGAAATCAAGCAGCTAAATTTGGAGAAACCACCGACAGCTCGGAACCTTCGAACCGAGTATAGTGGCTCGGATAAACCACCTTGGCGTCGGTTATTTACCTTGGCGTGGAAACTTAGCGCACGCCAATGTAGACTCATTCGTGACCCGTGTCGTCCTATATTGTATAAAACTCATCGTTACGCCAAGTTAACGCTAGTATGTCTCATCGCATGTTCAGTATGCTATGTGCGCATGCTCGCGGACTTTGCAAAACGAGTAGCAAAACGAGTCTTCTACATTTCAGACCATTCATGAAAAGTTTAGGTAAATCATGGCAACCATACAGCCACTCGAGTTTGCTATTGGCGCAGATTTATCTTTTTTTAAGGCTTGAGTAAGAATACTTCTGTGGTTAACATCTCAGGACTACCGTGAGTGTGTTATGTAATAGCAACCGTAAACATGTCCACAGGTCGACAACTATTTATATCGTGCATTAGACAGGGATTGAATTATTTATTTTTATTAATTTGATTTAGGAGTTCTGCAGTTTGTATACCTAAAACGGCATAAAAATAAGGCATACTATTGTGCTCTAATGCGCATGCGCAGGGGCTTAAAAATCTATTTCGCTACACAGGCGCCTAGAAATTGGTCGTCCAAAACGCTCTGTCTAGTTACGGAGAATTTCAACACGGTTGGCGCTCCTATGAATTCGCCAAGCCAATGTTTGTATTTGTAATTATGATGTAAGTTTTGAATGCATATGAAATAAAATCTAAAGTGAGAACATGACTGAAATAAAAAATTATATTTCTTTTTTCAACAAAAAGAACGTTCAGTGTCAAGAGGATAACTTCTGTGAGAAATTCAGAAATGTAGCAGAATTTAGAAAGCACTTAGAATCGTCAACAGCAGGTAAGAATTACTGTTTTTAAAGTTTCATTAAATTTATTTAGTTTATTGATAATTTATATTGCTTTTCATTATCTAAGCTGTTTCTCAGGCCTAATTGTGTTCGGAATTTTGTATTTTAAGTGTATAATTATGGTTTATGATAAATAAATATTAAGTATTAGAACTAATAGTACTGATTAATGTGCAGAAATGTAAACAGTAATAAACTGTTTAAATACAATCTTTTATTAAAGCTTTGATTTTTAAAATATGTTATCTCTAAAACATTTTCTGGATTAATTTATTACCATTCAAAACTGATTATACTTACTAACACTGTATGCAAGAAATTGCTTGCAGGACCTTATATTACTTATAATTATTAATTTGTGTATAATTTTGTTATTAATTTTTAAACTATTAGTCTAATGAAGTTTCCTTTCTAATTTTTACTTTCAATATTTCAAATTTATACTCCAAGTGAAAGAGAAAAATCTGTAAACGAATCAATTCTCTATATGTAAATCCTCCAAAACTTTGTGTATTTCACAGAGTTGACTGTAGTACTACAGATTAATATGTAGAAATATTAATAATAGTTCTGGAAATAATAATATTGCACCATTTTCTACTATATTTTTTCCTTTATTAAAAAAAGTAAACCACTAGTCAAAATTGCAACAGCTAATTTATACATTTGATGGCATTGAAAAAATTAAATTTAAAGCTGTGAATCTTGAATTAATCTGATTTTATTTGAAAATTAAAACATTAACAGATTTACACAAAATCTTTTTCAGTATTTATCATTTCTTATAAAATTAAAATTATCCCTTCTACATTTTCAACTTTAGTAATGTATTAGGTGGTATTTTTACACATATTAAGGTAAAACCCTTTTAAATTTTCATTTCTCTTTAAACAGGAAGTTTCAATTTTAAATATTTCGACTCTGTAATTTATTAGAACGGCTCTTTAACAAATCATATTATTTGCATGCATAAAAATGAAAATAAAATAAGTGTTCAAAATCAAAGACCTGAACAAAGGAGGACAATTGTTACTAGAAATTTTGAAATTTACCAGAATTTCGAGAACATTTAGAAAGTGCTCATAATTTTAAAGACACTACCATTTGTCAGAAATTAACATTTCCCTCCAAATCTGGTACATTTTATTGTTTTTCAAATTGTATCCAAATTTTTTTACATGATGTAAATCTTTATTTAATAATTTAATATATTAATATGCTATGTATGTATATGATATATATATATGTATGTGTGTAGTCTATATATATGTGTGGGTTTTATCTAGATGTATATGTCTAACATGCTTAGAGCCTAATAAGGAATAATCACACTATGCAATTGTACATCCTAGTCTTTTTATTTCAGTTCTGGTTTCCAACTCTCAACGCATCTGACAAATGGCACCAATACGAAAAGAATAAAAAGGTTGTTCAGCAAGGAGTCACCAACAATATCAAATCATCTGTTCTGCCTAAAACCCTCTGCATTGTGCTCTTAAATAACAGATTTGCTCTAAAATTCTTACTTGTTTTAAGCAATCTGCTCGCCTCCTATTGATTACTCCCTTGATTTTTAAGTGTAACTTTCCAAACCTGACACATGAATATATATATATGTATATATATATATATATATATATATATATATATATATATATATATATATATATATATATATATATATATATATATATATATGTATATATATATATATATATATATATATATGTGTGTGTGTGTGTGTGTGTGTGTATTGTTATTATTGAAGCAAGCTAATATGTTGATAGGAAAATACTGTATGTATGAATTATATTTTTGTATTGTATTTTAATCATATAATTAATAATATGTAAATTATACTTAAAATAAAACTTTGTTTTTATGCTGCTATCCTCTGTGTGTTCTTTTTTTCATCAAATTTATAAATTATGTTAAAAGTATTGATTATAGCAAATAGCTTTACTGTAAATGTAATACATAGAACAACTGATTTACCACCTCCTTCTAATTTATAAGACTAATTCAACAATAAGGTCCACTCAATGACAAAATTTCAAAATAATTTTAAACATGGGTTTCTGTAGGATTTTGTTTCAGAAGGGGGTGGACAGACCCACATCATGGCAATCTGGGGCCCTGGGGAAAAATAAATTTGGGGGCCTCCCTAAAATACTATTAATGGAAAGTAACAAAGGGGGTGGGGAAGCAAACAGTAGTTTGGCCCTTAATTATGCATGTTGCCCATGCATATAATATGAATAAAAAATCTTGTTTTATTTATATCTTCGGTTTTTATTAAAAAATAACAATTGTTTTAATTTATATTTTTCTGTTGATAGAGTTATACAGCAATACACAACTGAATGATTTTTATTTATTATATTACATTATCTGAAAGATAATTCCTCTTTTGTTTATGAAAGTGGTATGTTTATTTAGTATTTAAATATTTTATTGAGTTACAGAGCAACAATTTTGTATAATATCCGACTATTAATATAGTATAATATGTTTTAGAGTGAAGTTTGGTGAAAAAAAAATTTTCATAACATAAAATAATTTCAACCATCTTGGGAGAAAAGTCAAATCAGTTATTAAAGCTAAAACACCCCCCTTTAAAAATAAATATCAAATGATAGAAATCATTAAAAAAAAGGGTTTTTAGGTGAAATTCCTATTTTTTAACTGCAAAATTACATTACTAAAATTAGCAAAGAATATTTCAAATTTTCTTTTAAGATTTAGGAAGTCAATTATTTCCAAATTTATTTAACTATAAAATAACTATTGTTGGGAATACATAATGTTTGTTTTTTTAATTTGATTTTAGGAATATATTATTTAATTACCTGGACTAATCTTTAAATACCCACGAACTAAAAATATATATAGTTTGTTATTAAGTATTAATACACATGATCTAAGTTACTATTACTAGATATAAAATCTTTTCTTAACAATATGATTTTTTATGACTACTACTTCACCAGTAGGTTTAGAGATTTATTTAATTTTATTTTTTTTAAGAACGAGATTTCTTAACAGAATGAAATCGATTTTGTTTTACTATTTCATTATTAAAACCCTGCGTTTTTATTTTCCGATGGTAGAGAATTTTCAACTCTTTGTTTTCAGCATGCCTTGTTAAGTACCTTTATTTGGTAAAAGATGGAGCTACAAAAATTGTATCTGAAAATATCTTATGGATCCATTTTTATTTTTTACTCTAACAATCTTTTCACTTACGACTTTAGTGCACGTGCATTCACATTTCGTATCATAAATAACATACAAATTTTGCTTGGCGAATTCGTAAACGTGGCAACCGTGTTTAAATTCTCCGTAAATCGGTTGTCCAATCACAGAGTGTTTGCACGACCAATTTCTAGGCGCCTGTTTTCGCTACAACTTCACCAAAAGATACTGTGGCAAACTTGATACGATTGGCATAGCAAATGCCAAACTTTATCATAATAGTAACCATGTTGGCAACGTCAAATTAGTAGCCAAACTGTCGCCATGAATTGTGTGTTTATATAGCTGATGATTAAATGCCGGATTTCTAAGTTTTGTCGATGAGATCGGGACTACGTAAGAATTGGGTACCCCCTGCTATTTTTGGCGATTTTTTAATGGCGCCAATCGCACCAACTCCGCGCGGAGTTACCGAAAGGCTGACGTTTTGAACGGGAGCGGATTTCGGCGTGACTAAAATAACTGACTTATTTTATGGTGAAATAATATACTAATTTTGCAATTAATGGCAAAAAAGTTGAAAATTGAGTAAAATAATATTTATATTAATACATTTTTTAATATTAATTGGTTGTTAATTTTAAAACATTAAAAATTGATTATTTTTGTTTATTAATATTCTTCAAATATTTCCTGATTTTAAACATACAAAACAATTAAAAATTTCATTATAAAAGATAAATCAGAAATAAAAAAATAAAGCATAAGCAAAGGATTTTTTTTTAATTTTCAAACAATATTAAAACATTATTAATTTCTAATATTTTAAATAAATTTTTGATTTATCAAAAAAGTTTTTTAACCAATTACCACTTGGCAGGGGGAACCCAATTCTTAAGTCAACCCAAACAAACACATCTTTCCGAGCAACTTAGAAATATATTAAAAAATAAATTTTGTAGATCCATAAGTTATTTTAAGCGCCAAACTAAAGATGCTTAGCAAGCTATAACAACCATACCCTGCCAAAAGGTTGCCATTGGTAAAGCATTTGTGACCCATCCTACTCCTATATTGTAGAAGACTCGACATATCTCGACTGCAAATATGGTAGCACCCTAAAAATACAAATATCTAATTTTTATTTTTTAATCTCTATTTTTAAAATCTAATTTGTATGTTGGTCGTATTACAGAAATGATAATTAGAAGTATAAATTTCTTTTATTTTCTTTATTCTCCCATAATATTAACAACTAAATGTATTAGTAAGTGTACAAACTCCATTCTCTTCCCATCAGAAGTCAAGGCCTTACACATTTTCGAACAGTTCCAAACGAAGTGTTCCTCATGATGATGCGTTCGTAGTTTTGTTTGTGTTAAGCAAAGTGATAATAGAATTATTTTCTTTTAAAGTACCAAGTTTTAGTTACTTATTTTTCACACATGGCTGGAGAAGTAGTAGTAGATGCTTTACCATACATTGACCAGGGATATGATGATCCCGGTGTTAGAGATGCGGTAAGATATTGCAGGATTTTAAATAAATAGTTGGAATGAATTCTGTCTTTGATATTTATTGAAATAAATTTCACTGTTTTGATTCAATTTGAAGACTTATATGTAGAATTAGAATTATGTATCAAATATGTTAATTTTATAATGGAATATTAACTTTAATCATAAAATTGTGAACTTTATCGATAGAAAGATATTTTAAACGTTTTCAAATTTTCTTTTAGCACATTAAAGAACTAATGTATAATTATGGCTTCAAAATTCCTAATATTATTAAATTGTGTAAATTAACCCCAAAATCTGATAATTTACACAATCAGACGCAAGTTCTGCTTAGAAGATATTCTCTATGATACTCAGACTTGGTGGATCATTCCACTCTCTTCGGCTATTTCGGTCTTGCGACTCATTGCCGTAATTTTTGTTTATGCCCAATGAATTATTTTTAAGTTAAATGAAAATTGTATTTTGACTCTGATAGTAGTTTTATTAATGAGGTATAAGTTTAGAAATAGCAGAAAAAGAACAGATATGCCATAGTCATTCACAATATTCTCAATCTTGTTAGAGATGATGCTAAAGACCTTATATCCCAATTATATATTTTTAAATCTTAGGAATGACTTTTTTCACACATATATGTGGCACTATAACAGGGTTTGAATGTGAGTATATATATATACACATATATACATACATGCATACATACATATATGCATATATATATATATATATATATATATATATATATATATATATATATACAGTAAAACCCGCTTAAGAAGTTTTCCAAGGGCCTAACTGATTAAAACTTCTGAAGCGGGAAAACTTCTTAAACGAGAAATCAGGCAATAAGCATTATTTATGTGTGTGTGTATATATATATATTTGGTATATATAGATTATATGTGGTAAAACCCACTTAAGAAGTTTTCTGAGAGAATAGAAAGAGAAAACTTCCTAAACGAAATTAATTTTTTTAAAAACAAAATAGTCACATAGATAATGAGGAGAGATTTTTTTTCTTTATAAAATAATATATAAACAGTAGGCTTGGTTTTTCTCAAAAATCAGCTAATAAAGGAAAACAACATAATTACCTTGGAATGTCTTTAATTCAGCTAAGAAATTTTGCTTTAAACGCCACTGGAATTAGTTTTACAAAAAAAAAAAAAAAAAAAAAATTGGTTATAGTTTTTGTTTTTTATGGGCAATTTGTCATTGATAACAGTCCAGCTGTCTTAAGCTTTTAAAAACTTCTTTAGGCACATTTTAAATAAAAATGACAACCATCGTTTTCGGTCACAAACATTTACCTTTGTAAACAGAGAGAGAGGAAAAAAAAACAGTCATCGAAAGGCAGCTATAAACGCATCCTGTAAGTAAACTTAGAAATGAAAGAAAACTTTTTAAGCAGGAAAGAGTTTGGAATGAAATTTTATAATGGATTATTTTAACATTGAGAAATGGGTACCGAAAATATAAACTTCTTAAATGGGTTTTACTGTATATATATTTTCCCAAGTGGTCGTATGGTCGCAAGTGAGGTTTTTAACATGGGATAGTTTTATACTTTTTTAACCATGGTTTTATCTACCATATCAAAAACCTACTTGTTCAAAAATATCAAATACTTGCAAAATTAGTGTTACCTGTAGTTACTTTTAATTTTATTTTGTTCCAGCATTTTTCTATAGTACTGTTTTAATAGCAGAAATATACTATTTAATTATTATTTTATTATTAATTAACTACAATTTATTAACTATTTTCTTTAACCAAATCAGCAAGTGTTTTTATCATTATATAGCCTAGAAACATGGTGGATTTTAATTTTTTTTAATTTTTGTTTTTTTGTATAATTTAAGTAATTGGTTTTAATAATAAAGAAAATGATAATAAAAATATATTTATAATATTAAAAATTGATACATTTCCCCATCCTGTTTTAGTAATTAAGTTGAGTGATCTTGTCACATGATCAAAGTTGGCCTGATTTGCCCAACTTAAAAAAAAAAAAAAAAAAAAAATCCACTTAAAAAAACCCAAGTGGGTTTTTTCTAAACTGGGTTTTTCCAAAATCTTTATTTAAAATTCCACATATTTAACTAATAATAAAAATATTGAGTTAAATCTATAAAATCTATATTACATATTTCATCTTTGACAATGAGTGTAGAATTTTTTTTTTTTTTAAATTTGAGGGGGTTTAAACTGCTAGAAAAAACAAAAACTTAAAAATTTTTCAGGGAAAAATAGTTATCTGTATAACAAATACAATGAAAAAATTATAGAAACAATTAAAAACCAAAACAACCAGTATTTCTGCCAAGATGAAGAAAACTTACGTCTTTCAGCCAATATTAAAAACAAATATGGCTAAAAAAGAATTACCCAGAGGGCTTGAGTATATTTACAAGAACATAAGAAAATTACAAGAACTTACTATAATATTATATACAATTTATTCTAACTGTTATCCAGTCAGTGATATAAGTTTCTTTATCAGCTGTTACAATATAAGGAAAAAATTTGTTCATACAAACAATTGACCGATTAACTGTTATCTTGAAACAAGGGTATTTTAATATGATTTAGTAATATAAAATTAAATAAGCATGTAAAATTCTAAATGAAAACATTAAACTTCTATGATATTGTTTTTAAATTTTTCCTCTTTTATAGATACAAGTAAATGTGATTATTAAATAAATACTGATCTATGACATACTGATATATAACTTACAAATTAACTAAAAAAATATCTTCATAATGCTTTAATAACACAATACTGCTAATTAATATAGAGCAATAATTTCATACATATTAATGAAAAGAAAAAACTTCAAAGGCAACTATTTCAAAGCCAACTTTTAGTATAAAATAATCACCATTCAAAACGAGTTTTTTGATGTTAGAAAAATTTTAGAATATGTAAAAAATAATTTATTTTATGATTTCAAAATTTCCTTTAATTTAGACAAAAATTTCTTCTGCATAATTTGAAATTGATTTTTAAAATTTTTAACTTTAAAGAGTGATTAACATTTTAAATTTATTTTAATAATACAATTAATTATATATCCTGTCCTCTTACATAACAAAAAACCCTGAATAGTTTTCAAATTCCGAGAAAAGCATCTAAAACCCTTTAAATTATAGAAAAAACCCTGATAATACCTAAAAACCCTGAAAAAAAAAATTCCACTAGGTTGGGTTTTACTGAAAAAACCTGGGTTTTTGCCAACCTTGCATATGATGGAATGGTGTTGTTAATAATGAAGGATTTAAAAATAACATCCATGCTTTTGAGTTAGGACTGTTTTTCAGGATTGGCACATTGGACTTAACCCATAAAAACCTACCCAGGTTTTTCTGGGCGAGGTTATCTACAAAAACCTGTTAGGTTTTTACTGAAAGTGGGTTTTTGTACAATATCTGTGATTATTCCTCTATATTTTTATAAAGAATCCTTACAGTTAGGCAACAAAGTTACTGCTCCTTCATTCTTAACAATTTCTTCATTTTGCATTTATGCTTAAAATGAAATTAAAATTTATCGAAGAATATGGGGAAAAAGAGCATACTTAGATATACTTATGTAAGGGAAAAATAAACTGAATTAGTTACTGGTATAATTGGTTTGTAGAGATTTTGTATAAAACCCTGATGATGGCCTCTTAAGGAATATATCGTCAAAAAACTTCCGGTTTTTAAATAGTTCAATCATGAAGTAAATTTATAGCCAAAAGCGCTCATGATGGTCTGAGAAAATTCTCAGGGGTTTTCAAATCTAAAAACAAGGACATCTCTTTGCAACCTCTCATCTAAGCTGATCACTGGGGCTCATGTTCATGCTCTTGGTGAAAGGGGTCTAACCAATTAAAACGTTTTAGTGCCCTATTGGCCAATTTTGGAAATTCTAAACAAAGAGGAGATGCATGCTATCAGAGACAGATTTTCTATTAAATTTATTTGTTTAGATTTTTCATTTTAACTGATGCCTCAGTTTGTCTCAAGTTGTCCAACAGATGCTCTGATAATAAAAATCTTTCATGACTCAAATGGTGCCTTAGTTCTGCTATGAGTGCAGAAACCCTGTCATATTCTCCATTCTACAATATATATAGATCTTACTGTATTCTTGTCATGGTTGAAAAACTTGGTGTTTTTTTTTTTCCAGAAAAACCCAGTCCACTGGTTTTTTTTCCATACTTTAAAGGGTTTTAGATGCTTTTTTGGGGATTTGAAAATTATTCAGGGTTTTTTGTTATGTAAGAGGATAGGATACACAATTAATTGTATGATTAAAATAAATTTAAAATGCTAATAACTTTTTAAAGTTAAAAATTTTAAAAATCAATTTTAAATTATGCAGAAGAAATTTTTGTCTAAATTAAAGGAAATTTTGAAATGATAAAATAAATTATTTTTTACGTATTCTAAAATTTTTCTATCATCAAAAAATTTGTTTTGAATAACAATTATTTTATACTAAACGTTGGCTTTGAAATAGTTGCTTTTGAAATTTTTTCTTTTCAATAAAATGTATGAAATTATTGCTCTATATTAATTAGCAGTATTGTCTTATTAAAGCATTCAGAAGATATTTTTTTTAGTTAATTTGTAAGTTATATATGATAAGTAGCAAAATTAATTATATATGTTATCCCCATGTTTGCTTATTTGCAGTTGTTACACATATTTTTTTCCCAATTTTTCTTGTCCATTTTTCAATTCATTTTATCACATGTAATACTTCAATATTCTTAATTTTTCATCATACATTCTTATTAACTTTGTTTATTTTAGGTTTTATTCTGTGTTTTATAAACACAGTCATCCAAAACAGTTTATGTAAATATATATATTAACCAAATACTTTGACATTCTGTGAAAAAATATCTTATAAATAAAAGTTGTATGTATGTATGTTCCACATCTCCTACTAAACTATTGACCCGATTCTAAAATAAATTGGTGTAAATATGCTTTGTATCACTGCGAAAAGCACTGTCAACTTTAAAACTTGAAATCTATCCCTTCCCCCCTTTTCAAGAATTTTTTGCCCTTATTTCAAGCACTATTTTCCCCGGTTAAGAGCAGGCAATTAAATTGATCAATTTATCACATGATAATTAGGTAGAAATAACATTTTTCTAGCATTATGATATCATTCATTTAAATATTTCATTTAATCATTTCTTATTTGAAATTATTTTAAAATCGTCTGCACAAATTTCACCCGTTTTATCTCTGAATTTAGATATTATGTGATTAATTTTCTTTATATTTGATTAAAATAATAGAAGTGCTAATTTTAAATTTAATCATCGATTATTTTTTGATACAAGGATAATTTTATCATCTTTATTAGCAACAAATTATTTTTTTAAAGTATAAATTCCAGGCAATAAGGCGATTTCAAGCAATAGGGCAAATTCTCAAATTATGACAATCCTGGCTTTAATTTCAAACGGAAGGGCAGTTTATTGTTTGTCTATTGGCTGTTAAACACGTGAAAATGAATGGAAAGGGCATTATAGTAGGTCGTGACGTTGCAACAAATTGCCTTATATTTAGCGGGCTAATAAATATCTAGCGTTGAATTTATATATCTTCATAAATTAATAGGTTTTTTCGTTTGTATGTTTAATTTTTAATACATAACACACGGTTTGCTATTAAGTCATCAAATTTTGGACAGCATTCATATTTACCACCAAATAAACACTGTCCTCTGCTTTCCATCCTATCCCGCAATAGGATTAGAGATATAAAAGTTGGTAATTAACGTTCATCAGCAATCAATTAACTTATATTTATTGTTAATTTTGTATTGTACCATGTTCACCAAACTATTCGTGTTAATTCGAAACTTTTCAGACGAAATCGGTTGAGATAAAGTCATGGGAAATAAGCATTCATCTTATTGCCTATTTATGTAAATCAAGGAAAATGTCTGATTTTTTTATATAATTGGTAAGTTGTAGAGTAAATACATCTTGAAGAGTATTCCTTAATACCGAGTAATGAACGTTATCGCTACACCTTATTCGCCCATGCTGTCACGTGTTATGACAATAGAAGAAGAATATATATATATATAGCTGATATTATACATTTATCCTACCTTAAGATTGCTCATTGGCGGGAAAAGAGAAAGAATTGTTCTAGCCATTTTACGTTTCTGGCAAATCAAATAAATTTTCACACAAAATTTATGATATGGAAATGATATTTCGTTGCAACTAACTTATATTATACTGCACACTTTAGCATAGCAATATGCTAAATTGTGCAGTATAATATAAATGGGTTTGGTTTGGTTTGGAGTGCTCCGGTCTACTATTGTGCAACACGAGGACTAAAATATAAGTGCGTAAAAGCATGTGCAGCAGTTAATTCTTTAAATTAATTTTTTCTACAATATTAGTAAAAAACAATGACAGCAATAAATGGCTCAAGGAAAAAGAGAGTTACATGATATAGGAGTACGGAGCAATAGTTGGGCCGCACATTAAAGACGGAAAGAAAGGAGCAAAATAAAAACTTATGCAAGAGTTAAGTAAAATCGACAAGATAGAGTATCTTTAATGAAATTTTAAAAAGTTCTTAACTCTTATTGCGCATTTCTAAATTCATTCTTCTTGCCAAATCTAACTGATTCATATACAAAATTAATCATCGAGAAATAAAATTTCTAGACAAATTTTATAGCTAAAGGAAATACTATAGAACACTGGTTATCTGGACTTATCCGGAGAGATAATGATCCCGTTAACGAAAACTCCGGAGGCCTGGAGCTATGGTACGGATTTTAGGTAACTTTCATACTTTTTACAGTGTTAGAACTGGCAGTTATAATAGTGCATATTTAGCACATTACAAGTGGCATGTTTAAAAGTAAAAATGTAACCGTTTCAAACATTATTTTGAACAAAATTAGTTGAAAGACAAGCACAACAACAAATTGTGGGATGTACTGGAGAGTCTGGTATATAACTCTGATGTCCTAGAAAGTGGTGAAAAATGGACCCATGCAAGGATTACGTAGTTATTTCTAAAACACAATAGCCTCAATAGCATATAAGAAACTTCCATATTCTGGTTTCTATAGATTTGTTTTGTGCGAACGAAGAAAATTATTACATTGAACTACTTACACTGAAGTTTAATAAGCATGACAAATGTTCCAAAAATGAAAAAAAAAATCGTACTTTTATTTGGGAAATGCTTCAACATCTTACTAAAGCTTTACACCGGACTATATAAATTAATGTATCATGAGAATATGACTATATTATGTATTTAATAGAAATAACTATATTTATTTGCCAATGACTGGACTTATGTACTATGTTACTGTATTGTGTATAATTTACAGATTAATATAAAAAAAAATGTCATTTTTCAAAAGTAATATATAAGCTTAACACTGGTCTAATGCAATATAACGTATTATAAGAATTGTACATGGCTATATTATACATTTAACAGAAACAACGATGTTTATTCCCCCATGACTAGAACTGCTCTGTGTAGAATTTACAAATTAATATATGAAAAAAAATCTTGAATTAAAAGTAATATACAAAATTACCCGTAGCGAAGCACGGGCATATTAACTAGTAATAAATATAAATGAAAAATAAAGCAATATATATACATATACATACATATATATATGTTCCTTACTGGTTGTTTTGTTTTTTAATTGTTTCTATAATTTTTTCATTGTATTTGGTATACAGATAACTAATTTTCCCTCAAAATTTTTTAAGTTTTTGTTTTTACTAGCAGTTTAGACCCCGTCATTTTAAAAAAAATTCTATGTTCATTGTTAAAGATGATATATATAATATATATTGTAGATTTAACTCAATATTTTTATTATTAGTTAAATACGTAGAATTTTAAATAAAGATTTTGAAAAAACTTACTTGGGTTTTTTGGGTTGGGCAAATCAACCCAACCCTTATGTAAGACAAGTAGTTGCATACTGATATTCTTCCACAATTCATCATCAACATCAGTCGTTTTGCCAGAGCGATTTGTTTCTTGAATTTTTTTAATTTTTGGTATCAAACTGTCAGTGTCATATCAGATATGCCAACTACTGTGGAGGGAACAGATGTGATATGTATGCTCTTTTGGCCGCCATGTTTTTTTTCTTGGCGATCTTGGCAAAAAATCCCATTTTTAAATGTCGCCAAACAAAAATGGTTTTTAAGAAACCCTGTATAAAAATGGCGGCAGAAATGGCATTTTCTGAAAGGTTAAAATATTAAATTTTTTTATTTTTGATGGGGGGAACCTCTCCCTTATATTATTAGAACAAATATAAAAAAGCATGCACACATTTTGAGAAACATTAAAAAAAAAAAAATTATGAAACATTGAAAAATTATTTAAAAAACATAATTTTTTTTTTAATTTTGAGGGGTGAAGCCCCCCCCCAATCCCCCATAATGTTACAACAATTATAAAAATACACACATTTTGAAACACACAAGAAATTATGAAACATTGAAAAATTGATTTCTAACGCATAATGCACAAAATACCTAAAAAGATTTTTTAAAAAATGGTACAACCCGACCACGCAGGCACTCCAACC